>JAIUJM010001073.1:0-10573 GCA_026262225.1 Inosperma sp. D86 | reverse complement strand
ATTGCTTGAATCCGGAACAGAGTGCATGGAAGTCAAGCAAAGAATAGCTCTGGCATATTTACTATGGACTATCATAGACACTTATCCTGGAGGATACCAGGGGCAGGACTAGGAGTAGCCAGGTAGGGATAGCAGACCAACCATGAAAATTGGGTTTTCCGGAGTCAATATTTGACTGGATCTGACTTTGTGACGTTATCGATTCATTGTTCTTTGGCCATTGTTTCCTTGTGGCTCCATTTTCTCACATCCATTGTCTATATTTTCTTTATAATATGGAACAAATCAAATGAAACCCTAACAGGCCATGGCAAATCCTCAATCAGATGATTTAGAAAGCGAAATCTCTTACTGTCGAACCTCCAACTTCAACCTTCTTCATTACATCCCTATCAGCCAAAAAAAGTGGCCGAAATCCTGGTTTCCTGAGGTCTTTCCTCAGTATGCCCAAAATTGCACTCCAAGCCCAACCTCCCATTCAAATCTGTTGTCTCCAATTTCTGGTTGTTTCCACAACTTCCCAAGAGGTTTCCCCACAGCAGAGGCTGAAGAAGCGCCAGCCATAGAGTTCTTCACTCCAATCAAGCAATCCAAATTCTTGGTTCAATTTCCTACTATATCTGCACAAATTCCCAGTCCAGGACACACTAATGAGGAGTGGGAAGCTCCTAGCAATGAAACCGTTTCCTCGGAAGCCAACACTTTGTGAGCATTCTCTTGTAATCGCTGTTCTGTTACAAACATTTCTTCTTCAGAAAGCCCACCATCTTGTCTCAGAGACGATGGACAATGCATTGCAAGATTGATGATAGAGAGATAAAGCCTATGAGGAAATAAAGGAATTACTAGTGCTTGAAGGTCCGGTCACTGTGACCGGAAATTAACCGGAACCGAACCGGACTGTAACCGATTGTAACCGGACCATTGGTCACGGTTACAGCTTTTTTGACAGGCAGTCGGTCACAGTTACAGGCAATTTGATAGTTACATGTAACCGATACAAAACTGGTTATGACCGGTTATAGTGGCTCAAATTTTATAAATGGCTAAAAGAAAATACATAATGAATTTACAGATTATCTGAGTAAATCTGAGTAATATTTGAGTAATATTTACAATATTTTCGATGTGATTAAGTGGTTATGAGGTATATGACATACGTGACATTGTTGATCATCAACCCACCACCACCACCTACGCACAACAACCCACCACCACAGATTGAACGCCACAAAAACGAACGAGGACATGCAGGCGGAGGATGAAAATGGGTGGGGAATGGGTGGGAAATGGATGTGCTTCACCCATTCCCCAAAAGACTACCCCCGTTACCCCCTCCCTTGCCCAAAACGCGAGACGGAGGGGACATCCATTCCCCACACGCCAACCACCGCCCAATTCCCCTCCCTCACTTGAAATGCAAGACTGAGGGGATTTCCAATGTTTGTCAACGTGTCGAGGTGGGGGAACCCACTTCGTCACGTTGATTTCGGTGTGATCGATGTCTCGGGGTGGGGAAACCCACCTCGACACATTGATTTCGATGTGATCGATGTCTCGGGGTGGGGAAACCCACCTCGACACGTTGATTTTGATGTGATCGACGTCTCGGGGTGGGAAAACCCACCTCGACCCGTTGATTTCGATGTGATCGACGTCTCAGGGTGGGTTTCCCCACCTCGTCACATCGAAATCGATGTGATCGACGTCTCGGGGTGGGGAAACCCACCTTGTCACGTCAATTTTGATGTTATCACGTCTCGGGGTGGGGAAACCCACCTCGACATGTCAATTTCGATGTTATCAACGTCTCGGGTGGGGAAACCCACCTTGTCACGTCGATTTCGTGCCATCGACGTCTCGGGGTGGGGAAACCCACCTCGACATGTCTAGTGATGTGCCGGCCTGGCTTGGCCTGGCCTGGCCTGGCCCTGGCTTAAGAAAACTCAAGCCAGGGCCATGAGCCACCAGAAGCCAAGGCCGTAGCCTGGCTTTGGCTCAGGCCATGGCTTTTTCCCACATATAAAATATTGTTTTTAGTGTAATATATTAACAACGATTCCATTAAAAAATCAGTATATGCACTTGTATATATGATAATTTAAGCATTGGATAATAAAATGACCATATTCTACAACTTTTCAGTGGTTTTAAATTTATTATAGTATAGAAACTCTATGACAAAAGCATTATATACAGATATATTGAGGTTTGATAATTAAATCATATATATTAGTGACTTCAGACTTATTATGAGGCAAAAATTTACTCAATACTCATGTCTAGTTCAGGCCAGGTTCAAAGCCATGGCCTGCGGCTTGCAAAAATCAAAGCCAGGGCCACAGGCCACCACAAGCCAGATCAATGGCTTTGACGGCTTTGGCCTGGCTTGGCTGGCTTTGGCCCAGAAGCCAAACCTGGCACATCACTAGGCCGCATTAAGTAGAGGATCGAAAAAACTCACACCGCTCACAACGAAAACTATGCCTCCTGTGTCGCAAACTTATGATAGAGTACCTTCATCTGATTCGCCGTCATCCCCAGAAATCAAGCTTCGAAGGAAGATAAGGTGGACGTACATGACTTCTAGAAAGGAATACTTATCCTCTTTAGGTTTAAATCTGAGGGATGATCCGCTTATGAATTTGTCGTGTCACGTGAGCAGCGATGCGGAGTCCCGTGCGGTTCTAGGACCGAAGCAAACATGACTTCCGCGGGCAACCTCCTCTATAAAGACCCACCACCGTCGGTCTGAGTCGCAGTCTGTCAACTCCCTTTTGTCATTATGATAACCACGCTCCCCACATTGTCGTACAATCCAAAGGGTTTGATTTGGTCCACAGATAATCACAGTTCCGGCTACACAAAGGATCGATCCCATCCACGAACAGATCTCGAACATCTCCTCCCTTGGAATACATTTGAGCGTCAAATAGAGGACGCTATTAATGCTTGCATGGTCGCGCGACAAATTCCTCCAGGTACTGAAATTGATATTGGTGTCATGCCGAAGCGACAACGAATCGTGAAGAACGAAGAAATAGTTCGTGCCGAAGCAATGGTACAACTACACGATTTGGTCGTAGAAGTGTTGCAACTTCTTGGGTTTAACGGTGAGTTTGAGACTGCTGGTGCCGGGAAAAATCAGGTAGTTGGGGAGCCCGACTTTACTTGGTTGCGGGACTCCCAACACCCGAAGCTTGTGGTACATCTGCAACTGATTTCCCGTTTGATCTCCTCCCTGATCCGTGCACCTGTAGATTGAATACAAGACGATATGGTCGGCCCCTCTTGAAGGCCTGTTCAGGTATTTTCGTCTAAATCCGAGTGATCGCAGCGTCTTCGAGCGACAGTCAATCGACGCTTTACAGCAGCTTTATGGGTATATGACGTTCAACGACAATAAATATGGTGTCCTCACCAATTGGGATCGGGCTTGGTTTTTCCAACGAGTTGAGACTGCCGATTCCAGATGCAAAACATTGGAATGTTATGGGCCAGTTAGTGTGAATGCTGACTCAAAGCCAAGTATGCTCAAAGCCTTTGTGGGGATCATCCTGCTTGCCGATTCGGAGGCCTGGTTTCATACATCTCCGACCCCTTGTAACTCACCCGGTGGCCGCCACTTCAATACTTCGACTCTCACAGGTCGCGATCACCGTGACAGAAGCATCGAGAGGGCAAGGTCTTATCATCCGACGGTCGTAAATGGATCATATGAAATTCTCGATCTTGATCCTCGCCTTTGCTATTTCGATCGTTCGCTTGTGCGTCATACTTCGCGACGGGGCTTTACAGTCAAAGCCACGCTGATGAGAGGAACCTTCACCGCAGATCTGCAAGTATTCTGCAAAATCGTCGATCTTGCTCAGAGAGGCAATTCCCTCGATATGCTTAATACGGAGGTGAGGAACTATGCAACTTTAGCTCATCTCCAAGGTCAGGTAATACCTCGAGTCTACGGATATTACAACATTTGGGGCCTTCTGAGGCTCCTTGCCCTTGAAAATGTTGGTACTGAAATTCCTGAAGCCGTGCCAATCGATGCCAATACAAGGGAAAAGATGAGATCCGCTCTTAGCCGCATTCACGCAGAGGGATATATTCATGGCGATATTGAACGACGCAACTTCTGCAAGAGGGGTAGAGTGGTATTCATAGTCGACTTGGAAAATATGAGGCAGGGAACCCCTCTTGAAATGCAGCGTGAATTGGCTGCCATTGACGCATTGTAGACTAGTGCTTATTCCTCAATTTCCCCAATCCAATAACTTTTCGGAGACATGACACCTCTAATGCCTAGGCCGAAATTGAGAACAGGACACAGAAAAGCAGATGCATCTCCATCGCCTCGTGATGCTCTGGTTAGGTTCCGAACCACAAAATTACCGAATATGGGTTAATAACTGCTATATATAGCAGGTGGCCGAATACAAAATTCCGTCCACGCTATCCCTTGTCCTCTCCTCGCCGATATGATATAAATGTTACAGTATTTAAGGCTGGCAACTGTCCTGAATATATTTCAGTAGATTTATTTACATTATTACTCCCAGAATCCACGAAGAAAGCAAAGACAACAGAGCTTGAACACAAATCCAGTGAAATTACATTAAAGGTCCAGACCTAATATCCTTCTCCAAAACCCAAAAAAATGTTGCCTTTGATCGCCTGCACAGGTATATTTGGTATCTTAATATTGAACAAGGCCACGAAAACCCAGTTCACTTGCATCATTGCAAGTTCGATGCGAGTGCTACTCCAGGAATGGTAATCAGTAGCTGCATAGGCACTATTCAAATTGGGGAGATCAGTTTCGCCACCTATAGATTCGATGCAACCGAGGATGTTTCTGCTTCCTGGGTGCCCCAGGCCTTAATTTTAGTTTACATATTAGATTTAAATTCGAACTGAACGAAACACGAGACGGATGACACATTCCTAAGCCTATATACATGCTACGTAGGTAGCAGAATCAATGTCTATAGTTCAGAAAGCAAACTGGTAGGAGAAAAGGATTTTGCATTATACAGAGCCTTGATTTGCACAGAAAACGAGAGAGGAACAAAAGAAACGCAGACTTATGAGTCAAACAATTTGGCGTACCGGGGCAATGTTCGTCCCTTCCAACTATCCTGGTCCCACATGAAATGCAGTCATCATTGCCGCCCCAAAAATCGCCGCTATCTCAGCTACGAGAGCCGCTGAGATCGCAACTCCAGCAGCAACCGCAACAGCTATTAAATGCGACAAAAGCAGCGCCAACGCCGCGACAACGACCGCCATTATCGCAATTTTTACTTCTAAAGGTTCGTTTGAGATGCCGTCCCATATCGCTTGAGCAATGTCCTGCAAAGCTTTCACTACTGCCACGAGGGCGGTCCTGACGTCGGTCTCAATGCAAACTTCATGCATTTTCTGGGTTATGTTGTCGAAGAGACAGAAGCATTTACGAGTCCCGCTTGAGTATATGAAGCCATGCCAATTGTGCACCAAAATGAGGTATTGGTGTCTCAACCTGTTCCATTTATTGTACGTTGTGAATGGAAATTTGCAATTGTTACAGAGGGGCGTCAGGTTCGGTATGCATCTGTCCCAATGAAAGTTGATATGAACTGATCCTTGAGGGTGTCCGCATTGTGTTGCAGGTGGCGGTATCTTCTTGGTCTTGTCTGGGTCTTGGTGCGGACCACGAAAATGGATGTGATATTTGTTGAATGGGCATTTTTCGAACTCGAATACTGACGCCGATCTTGCGGTCAGTGAAGCATGGACGTTGGCAACTTTGTTTGGGATAGTGACGTTGGAGAAGCGTTGGTTAGCGTCGATCGATATGCCCAATATGAGCTTGACGCAGATGATTAGAATTGGGACCATGCGTAACATCGGGTCGAGGAACGAGAGTGGAGAGAGCGACCAAGAAGTTATGGCAATGTAAATAAAGGGGAGATAGAAGTGACGACGACAGTTGAAGTTGAGTATAGTGGTCAAAAAATTCCAAAGTGGAAGCGACAGGGGATGACGAAGGAAACCTATCAACTGGAGTTATCATGAAAACAATGAACCAGAAAGACAGACCAGCAACGACGAACCTGGTAACTGGGAAGCCTACAAGGAAGGGCAGAGCAGATACGATTTTGGAGGGAAAGGGGGGCAAGAGAGATGAGGACGGAAACGACCGGACAGGAGACGACGGGCCCAGGAAATGACCTCAGTCAGTTTCTGCCTGACCGAGTGTGAAGAGGTGGCAAAGCTCAAGGGTTGCTATATGTAGAATTGGATCTAAATAAGAATGTATATAAGCTGGTCAACTGATATTTGTGTTACAACTTACTAATTTAAATCAAACTAGGTTTCGCGATGATCACATTTCCAAGTAGAGCAGCCATTTGTAGTCTTATCAAGGTGTGCATCCTGTCATCGCGGATGCAGAGGTGAAACTGTAGATGATCCTGAGGCAGTAGACACTCCAGAGATGGCCGCCTTCGCACGACATGATTGTTATTCGGTGCATCGAGCAGGCACTGGAGAATCGGGTTTCCACCACTGAAGGCGAACAAAGGAGCAAATTTACCTTCTTCTACAAACGACTTGGTGCATCCTATGACCAGTGCGCACATCCCCCTGGTGAGCAAGAGCAATTAAGACCCGTTCCAAATGTCAAGATTATTCGAAAGGACAGGCGGCCGCTGAACAAACAAATCGTTATCCAATATGAACTTGAAGGTGAGAATTGGAATTGAATATTTCTTCATAGCGTTTACAACCCAAAGGGAATCAAACTTGAACACTTCGTTACGGAGAATTAAAATACGAGATAAACGGAGCCTTTCCGCATCCTTGGTCAATAGTGTTAACTTGTACGTCGGTCAAAAGGTCAAGTCAGACTCGGAAAGTCCCTGTCAGGTTCGGACCGTATCCTCATTCTTTGACATGAACTTTACCAAATCAGGCTGAGAACGGAGGAAATCACTCCATTATGTGGCAAAACATATTTTCGCCTTAAGCTGCCTGTATTCGCTTTCTCTGGTTGAACATGTTCTCGACAAATATATCTCAAAATGCACGATATTGGTCTGCATGGATCCTGCAGATAATCTTCAAACTCTCGAAATCACCGCCTACTTCACCGCCTTATAGTGGATCCCTCTGGATTTCTTCCGCCGCAAGCATTCACCAATTGTAAAAGCATACTAAACGGCTTCAGGCTGCAATACGCATACATTTACATAAAGTCAACCTTCGCTTGCGCGTCGAGCAGTGTCATCATGATCACTATTTGTTCGGTCCGAATTCTCACTGATATTATCATCTGGCTTTCCAGGAAAATATTCATACATAACAGGCCCTACATTCTCCATTGAGGACCGGATCTTTTGCAAAACCGATTTGCAGTCAAGTATCTTGCGAACTCCAGGGTACAGAAGTTTAGAATGATGGCCACAAGGGCTGGTCATTGATTTTCTCCAGCAATGTTAACGGAACGATAGGTGCTTATCAGCCTGGAAGCCCCCTACAGAACAAGCAAACCTTTATCAATTGACTTCATGATCAGCTCGCACTCAGGAGTCGGCGCTCGGATTCCTGAACCTGTTCTACCTGTGGCAACAGAGGACGAGCTACGGGCAAGTTCTGTACTCTATGGTCTCGTAAATATGAATCTTGGTTCCAAACTTCCACATTCGAAAAATACTTGTTTGGCCCTCGTTGACGGAGGGACATTGATCGACGTTGGCTTCGGGCTATTCCTGGGGGTTATAATCATTCTTCCTGTTGACGAACAAAGCTGAACGGCTTCATGTCTCAATTGATTACGGCTGATATTACAGAGGGAAGATGGCTGCTCTAGACTTTCTGTGGCAAGCAGGATCGGGTGTAGCAAATTTGATCCACAGGTAGAGATATCCATGTCCACAAAATTGCGAGGACGTACATTGCTTATTTAGTCACATCCGATCCCTTTTTCTCACCAACCTTTGCTTGTAAAGTAGTCCATAGAATCTCTAGCCGTCTCGAGTTTTGTCCTGTACTTAATGCCCAGAATCCTTTGCTCCTTTGATACGTCTAGCGTGACCATAGGGGTGATATTTTCATCAGCGACCTCTGGGTATCCTTTGGGAAATGTACGAGAAGGGAGGGGATCCAGTAGGTTTACGGCGTTAACTTCATCCTACGTAAGTGGTTTCCAATTGCCTTCAAAAACAAGAAAGCTTACGCCAATCTTGCCAACTGTGAGGGCCTTTCAATTATTAAGGTTAGTCAATCTGAATGCGATCCCCGAGGATAACCGACCTCCGGAGACAATGAATCTCTCCCCTGCTGCTTTTTCTTTCTGCAACGCGAGAACGTGACCAAGTGCTACATCGCGGACATCGACCCACCCTGAGGTTATCTGACCGAGAAACTCCTTCGTTCTTGGCGTGTCTTTTGTGACAATGTCATACCACAGTTGAAGGGAGGTATTCAAGGAAGAAGGAGATCTGACGTCATGGATGGCAGGCTGATGGTTAAGTTAGAAACGTTGTAGCGAGCACGTCCAACAAACTTACACCAAATACCTGGGACGAAAGAAGGTGAGCGATGGGAATTTAGATTGCGATACAGCTTGACAACGCACAAAGGGAGGATTAATTGTGATTAAGTCCCATATGACTTGAGATTTATGTTTTTCGTAAAACTCCCATGCGGCTATAAGAATTTCGTTAACATAGCTTGAAATAAGAGCAATTCATTGCACGTGCTGACCTCGTTCTGCTAAAGTCTTTGATGCACGATACATCACCATCGGCGTGCTTTTATCGCCCAACTCCTCAACCTCTTTAACTGCGGGATCGTTCCAGTCTTTTTCCGTATAGGTTGCTGGTTGGCCAGGGCGATTCATGATTGCGGCAACGGAGGACGTTATGACGATGCGTTTTACCTGTGTACTGACGGGACGATCTTTTAGACTCGGAGAACAGATGAAAACCAAGTACAACATACCCGTGTTCCAGTGCACTCTTGAGGATGCAGATCGTTCCCTGGACGGCTGGACCAATAAGCTCTAAAGATGCGCATATAGTAACCTTTTCAACCAGTGCTCGTGAAAAGAGGATAATCACAACTCACCCTGTGGATCTTGGGCCTTAAGGTGGAACGGAGATGCTGTATGCTCAATTGCGTCCACCCCTTTGACAGCCTCATCGAAGGCGCCGTCCTATCAGCCAAGGCGTCACGTAAGGTGATAAAGTGAAATAGAAAAGGCAAAATAGGCTGACCTTGAGTATATCCTCCACAACGACGATCTCGAAGCTGGTACCATATCCAAGCTTCTGGAAGTAATCTGTCATGAATTGACCCTTCTCTTGAGAACGTACTGTCCCGCGAACAGAGTATCCATGTTCGAGGAGGGATCTTACAACCCACATGGCGATGTAGCCATTTGCCCCTGTGACGAGGACTTTGCTTCCTTTGGAGATTACAGGCATGTCGATGATGTGGGAAGGATAAAAAGTCCAAGATAATGGGATATGAGTCTTTTATATGCGATTTCGGCCTTGCTTTGTCAGGCAGAGATGAGGAAGACGCAATCCGGGCTACCGGCTATTACACCGGTACATTGATGATCGTGAAGATCATGATGGGAATCATGATGAGTCAGTGTACACTTGGCCTAAGCATCTCGTTGTCCGATTTGATTATTGAAGGAGTACCAACCTTGAGGAGTTCAAGAGTTTAACCAGTTCTACAGTGATTTTTGGCTACCAAACTTTCTTGGACTAGGACGATTCAGAAGTACACCTGTTAGACTATGCTGCATACTATGCTGTGTTACTCATCAGTGTGTGTGAAGTGTGTGTTTTTGTCACCTACTTCCTCCTTCTCTTAAGTATGTTGCACAGCTCGTTCCAGCCAGACACGACTTCAGTCTAAGACAATTTCGTAAGGGTTTATTTTGATCGATTCTTGGTCCCTCGTCGCTTATCTCAGTCTGCTAAGTCGACCACCTGAAGCTCCAATGTATGCCGAAAGGACAGGAAATAGAGGATCATTATAAAATCTAGTACAAAAGGGAAGAGATACTAGTTTTTGGGCCGGCCAGGCTTTCGGTGATCAGAGTCCTTAGCGTCCTTGCACGAGGCAAAAAGGGAATCCTCCACAATTCCCAAATAGATCTTTTGCATTGAAATGGAGACGTATAACCTTCCGAGTTAACCAAATTTTATTGAATAGGTTATAGACTGGCAACGCTCTGATTTGCAACAATAATGCTGGTTTCCATAGGCTGGCCCCATCCCAGATAACAAATTCATGTCCGAAAGTCGCAAGGTACTCTGATATCTACGCCAGGGTCGTCATGTCTATAGCAAGCCGAACAGGAGGTTTCAAAGGCAGCGCATTCCCGCTGCTGTCTGAATTTATTATGCGCCTTCAACGCCAGGTTCGAAATTCAAATACGTGCAACTGTCAAAGTTCGGCCGAAAACAATCTATGACATGAATTTTACCAAATCAGGCTAAGAACAAGAGTCAATCACATTTACCTTATCAAGAAAGGTTCAACGACAGCAAGCGTCTCTTTCTCCTCGACTCTC
>JAIUJM010001072.1:0-10587 GCA_026262225.1 Inosperma sp. D86 | reverse complement strand
TGAAACAGATCTGCCAGTATGGATGAAATGGACAATGGTGCATGGCCATATGGTTCAAATGGGGGGCTTTACTCTAGTTGACCATGACAGAAGAAAAAAAGGTTCCAACAACGTAGAAAGAAGGAGCAAAGTCCTGACGTTTGATGACTTGAAACGACAATTACGGAACCCCAAATTCCCATTCGTTAGTGTTGCCGATATAACCGACCGATCAAAAGGTGACACTTTATTCAAGTTTATCGCCATACTGCAGACGACCTGGTTCATCTTACAGTGTATTGCACGGGGTCGGCAAGGGTTGGCACTCACGGAACTTGAACTCGTCACACTAGCACTGGCGAGTTTGAATGCGGTAACATTTGCGATATGGTGGTACAAGCCACTTGGAGTGCAGGAACCAATAAGGATTTACTTGAGAACGGAATGGCCAAAGGTCGAAGATGAAATTCGACAAGTGAGGGTTGTTCATTGTTTGTTGCATGATCTAAAATGTTTTTTGCAGGATCGCAATCGTTTATCCTACAGTGATGTCATCTCAAAGGGTTGGAAAATCGTCAAAGGTTCTACAGCTTACATCCTCGAATTGTTTCTCAATCCTTGCGAAAATGGTCTCATCGATGCCCTCATTGAATTCTTCATCGTCATCCCCATCTATCCCCCTTACATTATCACGTTCCCCTTCTTTGTGCTCTTCCCTTTGGGGATCATCCTGCTTCTCCGAATCATCGAAACCGAGCCAGTCCCTCAAAAAACACCCCAACGACGCGGTCTGCTGGCTGCAAGAATTGTCGCTTCCTTGCAAAAATTTCGCTACAAGTCGAGTTCGAGAGTCACCAGGTTTGTCGAGAAGTGGTTGAAGGAGATTTTTCATGGTCAAGACTTCCAACCCTTCCTCTTCGGTTGGTTCATCCTCCTCCCTTTGCTCTTCGTCTTTCTCCTCGTCTTTCTCCTCTTCTTCACACCATTCCTCGCCCTTCTCTTCCTCGTTTCATTCATCTTCACCGCTGTCTTCGGCATCGTCACAACCAGCTCCATCCATCCCGGTGCTTTGCATGTTCCGTCCTTCTACGCTCCCGCTACCAAGAGCGACCGTTGGTCTCGCATGCTCGTCTTCGCCCTCTTCGGCGTCATCTTTGGAGGAGTGCATTGTATCGGTTGGAGGTTCGAATTTCCATCCCATTCTGAACGAACGCTGTGGCGAGCAACATCGCTCACAATCACCATTATCCCTCTCATCGTTGCACCGATCGACTTCCTCCTGACCGCTCGACTCCACAATCGTGATATCAATTCTTGCCAAACTTTCGAACGAGTAATTGTTCTGATCTTGGATCTCATTATGACCATTCTGCTTTTCATCTATGTCCCAATACGACTTTCCTTAATCGCACAAGCTCTCTCATTGCTACGACATCAGCCGCTGAGTGCGCTTGTGGCCGTCGATTGGACAAAGTATGTCCCACACATATTCTCAACATAGTTTACTAGTACCGCTCGTATTTATCCTTAGCCTATCATTTGTTTCACATATATACCGATTCCAATGCATTGGTGTATCAAGGAATCGAAAATCATCTTCATAAAAGTCGAAGAATTACAGGTATATGCGGTGCCAACAGAGTCAAAATCATCGTCGAAACCTTTCTTATATACGACAGACAACCCGTAATCATTCACAGAAACCCTGACAGGCGTATGTATCAGACCATGCTGGTCTTCTCGAAAATGGTATTGGGTTCTACAGCAATCGTTATCTTGCCTCGCGAGAGACGTCGGTGTTGATAGAACCATCCTCGTGGGTTTTGCTCGTTCTGCTAAGCAATCGGGATACTTGAACCATTTGGGTTATGCTGAACAGCTCACGAACACTCCAAAAGGAACATGAGGACATAAAATAAAGCTAAGAAGGGAGGAACGGTGTCAATTGCTTGAGCAGCTTCAATGGGGTACCACTAAGAGAAAAGACGACTGGAAAATTGAAACGCACTGGTGTTTTTGCCTCCGATTGGTGAAACAGCACCAAGAGATATCCGAACACACATGATACAGCAAGTACTATAACCCGTTTTGAATCCCTCAGGTCTTTGGCGACTTCCTACTTGATGAAACGCAGCAAGACTGGGCCAAAAGGACGTAATTATAGCAGGGAGTTTTAAAACGATGTTACTTTGAACCCTCATTTTAGAAGACAACTTACGAACCACAGGCATCGTCTACAACCCTTCTTAACTTCACCCACTTCAGCAAAGCTTCGTCGATATGTACAATTCGAGATGCGTCTAATCTAGGTAATTTGTTGAAACCGGCGCTGATACTAGTACACGCCAGTGACAGCGGTAACGAGTTGCAGTCTAGAAGAAAGAATAAGTAGGTTATGTACAGAAAATAAGAAGGTACGGCGATTACTTACCGTGCTTCTAGCATTCAGCGCCACGAAATGTAGTAAGAAACCTTGTCAACGACAATTTGGAAAAATTGTGCATGAGTGAAATTTTAAAAGATCAAGATTCAATGGAACGGAGTAGTGATGTCATGACATCCACGTGCCCGCGCTTTGCGATACAACTCAAGTGTCGAAGACACCTCAGGAAGTGGCGCTTTTAGCGACTTTTTCTTCTCACACAGACTCGATCCCTCTACTGTTCTCAATACCGCATGGTGGAAAGTGGAATGATGATCATGTAGACATCAAGTCGATGTGAGATTCGACAAGGTGATCACAAATAAAAGGGATTCCATAAAGCAGTTGCGAGCATTTGAAAGATAAAAGGGTGACAGACCGAGACGTTCCACAGCCTTTCATATCTCCTCTATGATGCTCATTTTTTTGGATTCTTCTAGTGCTGTTCTTAATTGTCCGAATGACATTATTTTAAACACGGAATGCAGCAGTTGAAAAGATAACGAGTGTCATTCAGATGGCAATAATTGGTAAGCAAAGACAGAAGAATAAGTGATTATTACACTTCCGAGAATCCATTCATCTGGACAGTATTGATAGTTGACTTAACTACAAGTATTCCACAAAGTAAGATGCACAAAATCATCCTGGAACAATGGGTATTCAACGAAAGGCACGATTCCAATCACAAACCTTACAATGGAACTTTAGTAATGGTGGTTGGAGGCGTCTAGGTTAAGGAGTGTATACAGGAAGTTGTGTTCCTGTGTCCTGTGGGATGACCAAGATGTTGGGAGGTCGCAACGTCAGGTATGAATCTGAAGGACTAGAGACCGAAGGGGTAGGCGTTATTTTACTCCCATTGTAAATTTGGCTGGGAGGAGCGGCTTCACACTGCTGTGTGTACGGGGTCATTTCCGGAGGGCTGGATTTTTTCCGCCGAAGAACACGATAGAGAATGAATATAAACAGGGCGAGAAATGCAACTCCACCCCCGACGCAACCAACAATGAGACCGACATTGGGATCAGAACGTGAATTGGGTCTATGGAAAGTATGTTAGTTCAAGACAACGGATCTAATACTTGCAAACTAATAACGTACAAGGAAACGGCAGATGAGGAGACGACAGATGGGGAAATGGCAGATGGGGTCGGCGTTACCCCTGAAGCAGAAGTCGCTGCCCGTGCAGGACACGCACCAAATGAATCTCTACCTGGGTCTCCAGGTGTTACGAAAGTACTAATGAATCCACCAGAACCTGACCCACGGTTATCCCCACCTACGAAGATGAGGTTTGTGCCTGCGCGCACCGGCGGTCTCCAGGTAAAACCGGTGCCCAGATTCGGTTGAGTGTCAATCTTTCCAAGAGAAATGGGATAATACATGTCGTCTGGAATTATGCCAAGGAATGAAGGGATACTGGAGATGTGTCAGAGGGAAGAAATGCTTTGTATTATCCACTCCTACCCTTCAATATTATTAGGGGACCAATAAATTCTCACATCCCGACACTCAGCAACGTCAGTTGGAGAGAGTGAGAAGGTGAAAGAGGACACTGCATTTTGGGTAGGGTCGAAACAGGTTGCATTATTGGAAGCGAGGACAGTCCGTATTGTGGCAAAGCCATTGTAGGGGACATTTGCGTCGGTTACCTATGAAAAAAACGGGTGGACAAATAAGTACAATTCGGAAATGGCGAATAAACCAAGAACAGAACAAAATGTCTGAATGTTGTTTGAAAATCGATTGACACTTACCAATCCAATGAAGCTTGACCCGGTAGGATATGGCAGCAGAAAGGTAACCGAAGTCGCATTTCCCGAGAAGATTACCTCTATGGGTTTTCTCACTTCGACAGCCAAAGGGGATGGCCCCACGGGAACGAGGAGGACCCTGAAAGGAAATGAGTCCTCCTTGCCAATGTTCGAGACCTCAACACTGAAAGGCGAACACTGGTGAGCAGCTAATGGATAGCTCCAGTTGTAGGCAAAGACAGTTGAGAAGAGGGAAAGACCAAGGGTGATAAGCAACATGACGGAATAAATGAGACTCGGAGTCGACTTGCCTCTGCTCAAATATAACAGTCACTCCCTAGTAGAGAAAAGGGATTGTCTTATGTATTCAGAAAATCAGGGCCATCCAAAAACGGTATACTGATTTGGTGTCATACCTGCTGAACCGGGGGCCTCCAAACATATAATACACTTTCCATTTTATGGAATTGGGGGTGGATTGATGGATTGATGGTATCGATGGTTGTACCCATAGCTTGTGGTTTTCGTTGAGTTTTAGCTAGTATACTTTGGAGCTGCCCTATCCATGCCATAAAAGAATTCAGTGAGCAGTCGTAAAAACATTGAATAATAATTGATACTTACTATATTTGGACTGATAGCATATTTAGATTGCTTACGACTTTGAAATTCAGCGCTGGACCGAACTAGACTGTCTTGACCGCTGTTGGAGTGATGAAGAAAGAAAATTGACATGTCAGTAACAACCTCGTGACTCAGAACATATGGCAAAGACACATGTCAGTTTCATCTCCCGCGAACACCGAATGAATTCGAGTTTCAAAACCGTTGCCTGGCAGCCTGACCTTTCCCGGTCCTAACACAACGTGTGGTTGCCTGAAGATTGGCATGCGGAACCAACATGAACAGGTGGGAAACATATGGTAGTAGTACAATGGACGTATGATTCTTCCTTCCATTGTCGTATTCATGCATATACTTATGCTTAGCGAAAGGAGATAATCCTTTACAGGTGTGGATTATTGACAGAATTAACGTGGTAGACACATGCAAAGTTGATCATCGTCAAAAGCAGAAAAACACTGTATCGAGGTTCCGAGGATGATGGGAAGAACCGCATTTCATATTAGGAAGACAAACTGTGTGGATCCTCTGGACTAATCAAAGCTACAGTAGTAAAAGATGGCAGCCAACGTACTTCAGGTAGTTCTATGAAAATCCGAACTTGGACTCCAATTCTTGAAACGACTTCATTTCTTTCGTGATGTCGGCGTGTAGCCGTTGTGCTTGTTTTTTTGTGAGCTTAATTTGACGCTGTCTCTCCGCAGAATCTGGAAGTTTTGTTTCCTCATACAGCTGTGAGGAAGTGGAATAAGTATCTAATTCCGAATTGATACAAAGAAGCCTTACCACAGCTATCTGTCGTATACAAGCTTCTTCAATTTCTTCCAGCTTTGAGAGTTGTTGTTGCCAATCCTCAAGACGCTTAGCACTATATGCTCGTCTTTGTGCCTCCTCGTCTGCTTTTTTTTGTAGCGCGTTCGAAAACTTTTTTTTTTGGAAATTAGTAAATATTTAATTCCGATTTATATAGAGCCTTACCGAGACCATCTGTTCCTTACGAGCTTGCTCAAACCTAGCGAGAACGACCGACAACACCGTAGCCTCCACATCACCAACTAGGATACGCTTCCGTTGCCCAGTCAACTTGGGTAAGCGATCATTGGGAGGAACGAAAACGTCATCCTCAGCGTAGGTGACACCCCTCATATCTTGTTCTTTACAGGTGTAAAGGGCGAGAACGGCGTCGCAAATCATGTTAACATACCAATAACATTGATTCTGGAATAGGGAGTATAGCCGGTCTTGCTTATGGACGACGTCAGCAAGTAATGCAAGCTCATAAAGGTTTAAACCCTTGGGATTGATTTGTCGAATGACTTGTCCACAGGCGTGAGTCTTTCGGTTATCATGGCCCGTAACAGTAGTCACGGAACGGTAAAAGTTGGGAGTTGAGGTCTGACCAACTTCACTTGAGAGACGAGCGAGGGCGGCCGATCAGAGTCGCAGGTAGACCGTGACGGAATTGGAGAGGAGGATGAGACAGATGCCAATGGGGATATCACCGCCAACGAATCCTCTACGGCTGATAGGATAGCATCCAGTACATTACAGCTGTCTGAATGCTCAGAGAAATACTCTGGAGCATATTCGTCAGATGCTGAGGATTTGATGCAAAGCAGTCTTGTGTTCGGAGAATGCTTTGTATCTGACACTGTTATACAGATGCGCTCGAGTTGGGGATTTGGCCCATCTCTGAGGGCAATGCTCTCTATGGCAAAGCGGTGCATTTCAGCATGAGGGTCAGGCGAACGTACAACCTCTTTAACATGTGAGGTGAAATACGAGGATGCGCTGCCGTAGGGTATTCCAGTTGGACGAGGAGGATATAGAAAGCGTATGAATGACATCTGCACAATGATTGCTTGCAAGCTCGAATTTGCATCTGTTTGCTACTTATAATCGACTTTGTACATGCTGAGTACTGCGGAAACCACAGTTGACATTAGCGAAACCCTACGTGACTTGAAGGCGAGTCAGAGGCCTTCCTGGCGCAGCAAGTAGACATCTACCAGGATCCTAGGAGGAACAATGGACGATGCGACGCTGTGCTGGTACACCAACATAATTAATGTAAGAGAGCCATTACATGTAAAGATACAACGCAAAGCAAATACAGACAATCCGGAGGGGCAGACGAATAACAGGAGGTTACTCCTCATTGGAGTCATCACTCCCTATGGGTGGCCTGCAGGTCCCAACGCCTGCGGGTTGCTACGGCGTAGACTACGTTCAACAACACTGGTGTAGCAAAGAGTGCCGCCCAAAACGCGAGAGATCCTCAGATTATCTCCAAGTCAGCATCATCGGAACATGAGAACCGAAATGAACTTGTGCGCACGCCGTCACCACTATCTATCACGGGGTATCCACTAAGACCGGACATGAGGCAGGAAAGAGTAATGTTCATTCCGCTGCAATTGGTATCAGAGAGTACTTGTTTATCCCTTTTTTTCAGATCACTTACGTGGCAATGAAGCAAAGTGTGTTGAAAAGCCTGTTTCATACATAAGTATTTTTCCAACCATCGACCAGATGAGATAACATACGACTCCTGTAAGATATTTAAAGACGGATGATATAAGCGGAATATCTAGGGCAGCATTGACGATTTCGAAGGAAAAGTTCCTGATAAATTCCATCAGAAAGAACTCGTGTAAAATGATTTGAATTTCCCCACAAATCTCGGCAAAAACGCTGTCGAGTGTCAGCTCCGCTAGCTCGATAACATTACAGAGAACGAGTATAACATTCTTCGCAGCATCCGACAAGGACGCCCATGAAGTGGAATCAAATACACCATGATCCTTGAAAGTTGAACGCGTTCTGGAGGTCTTGATTGATACACACAGCAGACGCACTATCCTAGAACGTAGCCAGATGCTAGAACATCTGCTGGATAATGAAGCTGGGACGGAAAGCCATTTCGTTATGCTGGAAGAGAGATTCAGATCCAAAAGAGTCACTAGGGAATTATAATGCGTACGCCCAATTGCCAGCATCCTGCACCACAAAATTTCCATTCACGTTCGGGATGTCGTCCTATGCAGACTATCGCAAGACATGAGATATCATTCATGACGTTCAACTTATACTCGCACCTCCAGATGGTAAACATAGCCGTTGTCATCCATTGCAAACAGTTCTAACAAGCCGTCAGAAAATTGGACAGAGATCTGATGAAGACGTACGCACCAAGCCAAATAATATGCTTGTCGACAGCTTGAGCACCGAATCACATGTAGCACTTCAACGTGGGTTGGAGGGATTCTACGTTTTGCCGTCCGTTGTATCAGTAAAAGAAAAATCGAATGGACGATTGATACTTACCTCCGAGTCAGTGGAACACCGCCAAAAGGAAACCCATGGCATGATAGGCAGAAATCCTTCAGGTGTTCCAGTTCCTTGAAAGTTGAAACTTTAAACACCTCATTTTAGAAGACAAACTTACAAGTATGTATGACTTACGAACCACAATGACCCTTCTAAACTTCAGCAAAACTCGACGATGTGTTCAATGTACATTGTCGAAGACGGCTGTCCGTGTTGCGTCCTTACAAGTAGAAGAAAAAATATTTAGGTTAGTTGATATGTGTACAGAAAAGAAAGTACGGCCATCGCTTACCGTGTCTCTGGCATTCAGCGCCCGGTAAGAAACCTTGTCATTGTAAACGTCGAACGATAACAAAAAAAATGCGCGTGATCGAGGAGGCAATAATATGTCACGTTATCCACGTGCCTGTGACCTGTCGCGTCGTTCTAATTCCCAGTGAAAGATCCTGAAAGATCTTGGAAGATCTCGGATTCGTTGCTAATATAAGAACTAGACAAAAGAACGCTCAGCCAACGGAGATGATAAACTGTATTGATATATACAAAAGAACATGTATAAAGACAACAAGAAATATAAAGAGCATACCTCAGCCAACAAAGATGATAAATGGCGGAGGTGTCTACAACGTAAATGCCAATTTATACTACAAGAAATGGTCCGTGCAACAAAAGGAATTCATAGACTGCTTTAGACGACGGATTGAAAAAGGACGAAGGAAAAGGAAGGTACGGGTAGACTATCCACTGACGCATGACACAACAATACAACGACGCGTCTTGTGTCGTGTTTGCCCCTCTACATCCAACAGCTAAATTTGAGTGCATAGTACACACTCATGCTGGGTCTGAACCCGTCATGGTTGGTAGGGATGTACAAATAACAGACTCAGGCTCAGAGTCGGGCCGGTTCTTCTGATAGTTTGCCATAATCTGTGTAGAATGTATTAAGCGATAGTAATTCAACAAAATAAAAAATTACCTGGACAATCAATTCAGAATATTTAAGCTTAAAGTCAGCAATAACCTTGGCCACCGTGTCCTTGTCGACCTCTTTATCTTTGACACCCTTAAAATGGCCATTCTTGTCAGACAAGTGAAGTGGAATCGATATCATAAACCACCTACATCTCCAGGTTCGCTGGCGTTTTCCAAAGGACTCTGTTTACCAAAGTGACTGTAACCCAGTGGGTTTTTTTTAAAATAACCCCCCTACCCAAGGTCCCTTTTTAAAAGTCCTTCATGTTTTAAAATACACATTTTAATGCCAAAGGGAAGCTTTAACATATATTGAAATGTCATTTTAAAACAGTATGTTTTAAAAAACAATCAATTTTAAAATGACATTTCAACCAATCCCGCTAAAAGAAAAAGATGATTTTAAAAAGGAATAATTTAAAATATGTTTTTAAAACTGTGCCTTTAAATACAACGCAGAGAGTTTGTAGTTATAAAACAGGGCATTTAAAAAAAAATTTAAATGTGTTTTAAAGTCAGATATTTTAAATCAATCATGATTTTAAAAAGAAACCAATAGAGGGGTTAAACTTGTTATATCAAAAAGACGAGTAAAAGATTTCGGAGGGAAGGGAAAAAAACAATTGGAAATGATTGTTAGACGCATTTAGAATGACCTAGAGAAGGGATTTTAAAACAATCAGAAAAACAAAAACAAACGAGTAAAAAAGGTGCTAACCGAAGTCGAGCTGTCCAGCAAAACTACACCGATAATTATTTACGACCTTGATTTCGTTCCTCATCACTAGACGTCCTTTCATTGAATTCGATACCTCTGGCCCTTTTCGTTGGTTTGCGCTTACGACGACCAAGTACCTCTGGTTGAGTTTCCACCTCGGCGGCCTTGCGCTTACGAGAGGGAACATTCACTGGCTGCTCTTCCGCCTCCACGTGCTTGCGCTTACGAGGACCAAGTTCCTCTGGTTGACTTTCTACCTCTGTGTGCTTGCGTTTAGTCCCAGCCATGGAGTTAATGTCCAAATTCAGCGCAGAACCAGGTTCCAAATAATTGCCAGCAGACGAAGCCGTTGGTGCCTCCGAAAGAGTTGCCGTTTTCTTGCCTTGACCGCGTTTCTCCCGTTTCTTTTTTTGACCCTGCTTCGTTGCATTCGCATCGGCTTGTTCGACAGGAGGTGGAGGTCTGGCTGATGGGCTCAGAGCAGAGCTGGATAGCAATCCACTTGCCGTTGTAGGATGAGGTTCCTTGTCTTTACCATGTTTCTTCTTATTGACCGTTGTTGCATCAGCATCAGCCATACTGATGGCTCTGGGTGACACTTCAGGACCTGGAACGAGTGCCGTCTTGACTGGTTCGAGGCTATCATCCTCATTCCGAGAGTCAATAGACTTGGACAGAACACTGGACGGCAGGCCCCTTGGACTTGCGGTCAGAGTTGCAGTCGTGGAATCTGGCAACGTAGCAATATCCTTCATGGTCAGAGAAGGGCCAGGACCTGGAAC
>JAIUJM010001071.1:0-10591 GCA_026262225.1 Inosperma sp. D86 | reverse complement strand
ACCCTGGGGTTTTCCAGGGCTATCCGTACCCTTACCCACCGAAACCCATACCCACACCAAGGGTACGGGTTTTCAAGGGACTGTCTCCGGCAGATTCTGGGACAGCCCACTTCTCGTGACTTAGCTCGACGCTGCAGTCGGGGTCTTTCCATATTAAGTAGGTGCCATCAGTCCTGCCTGATATCCGTTCAGTAGGTATAATATATTCAATGTCCGTGTAAATGTAAGTATTCTATGTAGCTAAATGAGACCTCTTGCTCGGTGAGGGCTGTCTCGAGGAAGTTGATCCCTCTGAAAAATCTGAGTTTGCTCTTTTCCTATGGAGCTCATAAGTGTCGTCTGGATCCATCTCCTCTATTGTGTTGCTTGGAGGCCAATCAAACCGATCTCTCCAATCAGTGGTCATTTCTTCTCCAACTCCAAGTGCTAACTCTTCAGCTTTGGTGATGTGTGACCGTACCAATAGTTGACGAGAAAATGGTGGAAATTCTCCGTCGTCTTTGAGGTGATTGGCCATCATGTGGAAGAGAAGGTTGTACTTCCAGAAAGTGCAAGTCCCGCTGTTAGGTATGCAGAGAGGACAATTGAGTGGAACGTTAGTGGATGGGGTTCGCTTGGATGGAGTTGTGGCTTTTTTGTAGTTCATCCTCTCGTAATGATACTCACAATCAGACGTAATGGAAATCATTGTTCCTGTCTCAGTAAGCCGAGTTTGACACTTTCCGTCTAAGCCACACCATCCACATGGATCAACCCCAACTTCACGCTTTGCTGATTTGTCCTTGCAATTTCGTAACGACAATAAAATGTGCCTTCCGACGTGATTTCGCATGTCTTTAAGTGGGACCACCTTGTCACAAATTTGGCAGGCAACCGTTTCATTCTCGTCTTTCTTCCTGCCACATGGAAGCTCAACAACGTTCTCAAGAGATAAAGAAAGTTGTGGTGTGGAATCAGAAAGTTGGTAAGGTAGACCACATCCCTTAGTAACTTCAGGGAGCCGTTTTACATTGGCTGTAGTCTGTGCCTTGTCAGACTCAACTTGGATGAGTGACCATGCATGATCAAACATATCCCTGAAGTCTGCATCCAAAATGGACCATGTAGGAATTTCACCATCTTTGACAATAGATGGCCCTAGTGGATGGAAGTCTTTTCCCGGGATGTGCAATACAAAGTCACGGTGCAATAACGCCTCATCTTTCTTTCCGTGGACACGTAAAAATCGTCTAGTAGATGGCCAAACCCAGCTTAAGTCGGATGCTGTACATGCCGGTTTTAATTCGAGTATCTGGACCACGACTGTTACGGCTGTTTCCTCAAGGTTGTCAAAAGTAATAGAAGACAAAGGTGTCTTTGAGGGCACTTTCCGGAAGCTCATAGCCTCAGCAGCGGCAAAGCAGAGCAAATCGCCAATTCGGACAAAAATTGCCCCCAGATCACCAGACTTCACAGAATCATCTGTAGTTTCTCCCTGCAGGGAATTATTAAGGCTTTCAAGCCGACTCCGCAGGGCATCACTGACTGCAACTCCACGAGCGCGGAGGGGTCTAGTGGTCACTTTCTTGCCAGATTCCGATGTGAGCATCCTCGCGATTACTGTCGGCTTGTACTCATCTCTTCCATCAACCTTGATTCTATGGGATTCCTTCTCGGCGACAGGGTTGACTTGACTTTCAGGCTCGACGTCAGTCATTGAGGAATCTGGAGCATCAACGGTGTCGTGCATATCGAGTGCTTTGAATTCATCATGTTGAGACAATGTTAACATGATGTCACCAAAATCGAGAGACTCATCGTCATCGTCATCGTTGTCGTTACCAGTAGCGTCCTCATCCTCGGTAGTCTGATCAATCTTGGACCCGACATATTTTCCAAATGGACGTAAGTGGTCGATCTTGGATGTTTCTTCGCCAGTATCAGCCTGAGGTGAGAATAAAGTGTCAAAATCTATTTGTGCGCTTTCCCCAAAATATTCGGTCAGTAGTCGATTGGCCTCGTCTCTTCCTTTCAAGTATTCAGCAACAATATCAACATTTCCAACAACTGTATCACTCTTCCACGAAGCTGGATTTATGTGATCAACACCACGGACATTTACCAGATTTCTCCGAATGTGCCCACGATCAAGATTAGGATTTCGCTGAAAAATAGCATTTACCTCTGCAGCAATGCTCAGCTTTTGGGCGAGCTGCAGGATGTCGAAATTTTGGGCATGATCTTGTGTGCGGACATTTGAGAAGACACCTTCTAGTCTGTCTGTGCCTTCAAATAGAATAAAATATTCCAAGGAAGGATCGGATGCTTGAAGTCGTGTAATCGTGAAGAATATATTCTTTACAATGGCTTGCGAATCTGCAAATAGTGCACTGTTTAGAAAAGAGGCCCGATGCCGCCGGTACATTGCTGTTATAATGTGTGTATAGGAAGAGAGACTCCGAATCTGGTCTGAGAGTGACATCTGCACGTTGATAAAGGGGGAAAGAAAATAATTAAGCGCTTTTGCAAGAAAGACAACTAGACGCATTCGATTCCGAATGGCTGGATTAACCACATGCTCCTTGTCTTTAAGGTCATACAGACTTTGCAGTAAATTGACTGCCTTTGGGACATTTTGCTTATCAGCAGGATGGAGTAATTGGTGGACTTTGTCTGGTGGCATATTGTCAAGTTCAAGGAGGGCATCGCGGATTGCCTTCATGGAAAGGTGAGCTTCACCAATTTGAATTCCAGATGGAGATCGGACCATCGTTGCAAAGCGCTTAATTATGTGCTTTGGATCACAAGTCGTGAGCAAACCATGAGCGCCTGTGTACCGATTCATCCCAGGGAGCCGATAAATAACTTTTCCAATTTCCGAGTTGCAAGGAAGATACTGGGTGAGACCGATACGAAATCGTAGATTCCTAAAGCTTGACTCTCCATCAGTGGCTACTGTATGGATTGGCCCATGACACTTTTCACCATTGGGATGCCTGCGATAAGATTCCAAGAAAACGAGAATCCATTCTGCCATATCATGTCCTGTATCAGTCTTACATGATGCTGAAAGAATTAATGGAACAGTAAAATAATTCTGCCTTTCTGTCGTTGGTGCAATACCGACAACAGTGCCATCCTTTCCATGATGGACGCTGTGATCCCTGAAAAGGGAGTTTGCTACCCTTTCGACATCATGAACATCATCAACTGTGAGTTTGATTGTGCCTGAATGCTCGCGACATAAACCAAGGATACAATTCCGCTTGAGGTCAAAGCGGCAGGTTTCCTCAAGGGGCACTCCATCCATCATGAGAACTTGTCCAATGTGGAGATTTGTTGGTGGCTTTCACCCAGCAGACCCTAGAAAGGCAGCGATGTTCGCATCAAATTCACCCTTGGCGGGCATTTGAGTTGAGATTGTGATCTCGGGGATGGGCCTTTTCCTTCGGAGTGTTGCTAGTGACGGATAGCCTTCTTCTTTCTGGAGTGCAAACAGGAGTCGAGGCCCGCCTAGTGCTTTGACGAGAAAAGCTACATCAAATTCCTTCTCGCTCCATTGAGTCCCTCTCGGCGAATAGGTAGTGTTGATGGCATCCTGAAGGCGATTATAAATTGCTCGAGCACTTGCACCATCGCGAAGTGTGGCACCAAGGACTCGAGCCACCCCAGAAATCTTCTTCTGAGAAAGAAGTATTACGATGCGTTGGAAGTCATTCACTTTGTTCTCAAGGCGTTTGACCCTGCTCGACAGGTGGAAGATCTGAATATACAAATATCAGGTTCAAGAAAGGCAATTTAAATACGAAATTTCAAATACTACACCTTCAGCTCCATTAATTTATTCCTCTTTTTTATTTCTACTAATAGGCTGCGTAGCTGTCGTGTGGTGAGGTATTTCCAAGGGGTGTGTGCTGAGGCGGCACCTTCAGCACGTTCAACACATTTTCAGAAAGAAGTTGTGTTAACAATTTTCAAGCAATTTGAGCAAGCTTGAAGCTCCCTTTCTCTATTAGTTGTGAGAAAGCCTTTGCATTTTGTCGATTTCAATCGTATCCAATCATCGTTTGCACCATCGAGCAGAAAAGGTTTCCACCCAATGGTGTTATCTGCATGCTGCTGATATGGAAAGGTGTCCCATACCGATCCTGCAGTCCACTGAACCCGCTGTCCATTGCAACGGTCCTTGAGGAGGACAGACTCCAAACAGATTTGATCACCGAGCTCATCATCTGAATCCGGCAATTCCTCAAGTGGGGACAAGTAGTAGTCATCATCATCTACGATTAGGCTAGATGGAGGTGATGATCCCGGAAGTTTACCAACATCCAATTGAAGGCTATCGGCTACAGGAAAGACATTGGAATTGTTACTAGGATCATCCATATTTAGAAAACCAGGCCGTGGGGTTGTCGGCACAGATGAGACGGGCGTGGGTGTAGATGATGTCGAGAACTCAGATTGGTCACGAATAAATAATGCTTTGAAGCGGAAGTTAGTCAGCGATGAGAAATGGAGGGGAAGGCACATACACGACGTCATTGCCTCTCCTGGATTTCCGCGATTGAAGATGCTGCTGTGCACAGACCTCGCCTTGGATGTAACAATGGAATGAAGGTGCTTCCTGCGCAACCATTCTTCTGCCTTCATACATGTGTCTGTTTTCTGATGATTAGCCATATATGTAGGAACCCTCACTGCGTTCAATAGCAGGAAACTTTCACAGTTGTTGCACTGCAAATATTCCTTGCCTGTAGATGCACTAGTAAATATTGGGAGCTTGAGTATTTGACCGCCAGGGTCAGTAAAGTTGACTGTTTCGGAAGGGAAAAGTAGAGCATAATCGTGTGGTTTGGGGGGCATGGTGGTCCGTGGATAGGCAGTAATTTAGTGTGCAAGAGACACAAAAACTGTTGTATTTAAGCAGATCTAAACAATGAAACGTACATAATAACGACGGAGAAAGTCACAATACAATACTGGTGAACAATAGAAGAAGGGCAAGAGAAAGGAGAGGAGTTAAGAGGCTTGAAGACGGTTGCAGACTTGTTGTAGACTCGGACTCAGATTATGCGGATTATTATAGATCAGGCAGGACTGATGGCACCTACTTAATATGGAAAGACCCCGACTGCAGCGTCGAGCTAAGTCGCGAGAAGTGGGCTGTCCCGGAATCTGCCGGAGACAGTCCCTTGTGCAGAGCTTGGCGCTGTCAGGGCGCACAACTTTTTGCCTTGCATACTTATTGGAAGGATACTCAACCCTCAAGCTTCCACGTTTCGATACGACATCAGCAGCGCTGTACGAACGCACGACGCGTCCGAATCGAGGGCTCTGGCGGAGTATGTGTGAGACAAATGCAATCGAACAGAAGTACACACCTTCCACCACTTTTCAACTTCATCAATCTCCTTCAAACAGTGCACTTTCTCGCTAGCCATTCTTAAGTTACGTATACTTATCTTTCAGATAAAGCGAAATGTGACTGCAAATCGAGGAAAGAGGATGTCAGCCAAAAACTGGTTTGAATGAAAGAACAAGAGGGACACCCCAACGTCTACCCCCTACGGACGGTAGTCACCTTTCTCTAGAATACCTTGCAGGCACGGTGATTATACAGGGTCAGGGTTGAACACGATGTGGGAGAAAGACATGGTCACGAGCATTGTTGAGTACATGTGGGGGTCAATGGATGATAGATAGAAAGTCAGATTGATAAATGATGTTTTCTTGTATTTTCACGTTGATACCCAACGCTGTAATAGTAGTGTCAATCGAAACGGAAAGAAGTTTTTCGTACACGAATAAGTGAAGATGAAAGCATTGGAATCTGATAAGCAAAAGAAACTGCAAGAAAGGCTGTAATTTGTCAATTTCTCGCCCAAAGAAATTTGAAAACGCGGAAAGATGTGATGCAAATGAGCATGATTACTAGAAGAGCAATAATGGCAGACACCACACTCAATCTTTCTGCACCAACAGAACGAGGATCGACGTGACTGGTTACCGCAAGTGAGGTTAGGGCAAGGAACGACAAAAGTATCGACCTGCAAGGAAGTATTAAGCAAGTATCTTGCAAACAAAAATTAGGGGCATTTACCAGACGAAGGAGGTAACAGGCCATGATAAACATGTCCAAAAGTCGATGGACAACAGTTCCTTAGGACATACTGACGCATCAATCCATCTTTCTCGTTTGGCAGCAGAATTTAAGTTTTCCTTCAAGGCGACAAGGGTAGATGCCATAACGATGCTGGAGGCAGCAAGTAGGAATGCTAATATTGCGATGGTGCGCAAGACGGTGCTTCCAAATGCAGCGGGAAGTTGGAGGAGAGCAATAGGTAGCCTAACAAATCGAAATTAGGACTCGGGCGTTCGGTGAGATTGCAGGTAAATAGAGGTACTGACGGCAAGCTCAGTGCACCCCCGATTCGGAGAAGGTCCCAGATCACCGTCATGCCGCCAAGGGTCCTTTCCCATCTTTCCTCGTTCGACTGGGAGATGATGTTGGGACTCTCAACGGGATGTTGACCAGGGTTGGTAGCGGCTGCCTTCCAAGAGTACTTCTTGACGAACCATTTCTGGAAGGCAACGTAGCCAACGAAAATATACAGAGCGTCTCGGGCCAAATTGCATAAGAGATGTTCACTAATCAACTTGTTTAGATGCAAAAGAAAAGCGATGTTTGATGGAATCATTGGCTCACTGTTCCAGGGCACTCGCATAGCATTCTTCACGATGACGGGAAGAGTCCTGGAGGGACAAGATTTGGTTTTGATATACAAACGGAGCGATCAGAAATTTACTTACCATGCGCGCATGTGCAAGACTGCAATACCACACGGCATGGCAGACGTTGCAACGGAGAAACGGCTGGGTATTCAGACACAATGGATACCTACATTCAGGGTGAGTATTGGGCATGTTTGATTCAAGGAAGGAAATCAAACCGGCTGGGATTTAAGTAGTTTCGACCTTGTCGCCTTGTTCTTCCTATCCAATATTATTGCCTTTTTAGTACCCGATCAGCAGCCGTCCCAAACCCGTGTTCCTGAGCCGAATCGTCATGGATTTGCGCAGGACGGCGGTCTTTCGGTGCACGAAGGACAGCCGCATTTCGGTGCGCAGGACGGTGGTCCTTCGGATGGCCCTCGCATACCGATAACAGCCTTAAGGAACTTGAACTTGAATTTCGGCTCTACGTCATCATGTTCACTGATGGGGATTGTGATATTGGGGAATGTACCTCTCAGTTAAGGAAATGTGGACTTCGGATCTGTTCGTAGGGACCGAGGTGGGCGCCGACTGTAACCTTGTTGTTACCATCGTGCTAGTGCTAGTGCATAGAAGGAGACTGCAGACATCTCCAGGACGAAAACCAAAGGGATAGAGGCCACAGCCACATCTCTGCTAATCTCCCTCTGGTAAGTGGGACTCGAGGTAGCACTGCCGTCAGTCCGACGCAGAGCTCAGGCTCTGTATTTTCCGGCTAGAATGACTCTTGAAGCAAATTGTCGGCCTCGTGCGCATAGTGAATTGAGCCTGCTCGCCCGAGGTGACGCGGTCGGACGAAGCGGAGGAAGCCTTCCGCCCCGAAAACGTGATCCTTTCGGCATATACAACTACAAACATTGTCCAAATCTGTTCTCTGTAACCCGAGTCCACTCCTGATCTGCCATACCAACATCTGAGTCGCCATCCATTCGTTGATAGCATCCAGGCTCTCTACCAACTCAACTTCCACGTCCACATCCTTTCTTCCTCAGGCGTCAGCTTGGAATGCTGGCTCCAAGCTGCTATCGATTTGGGTTCCGATTGTTGGATGGGATAGCCGTGTCTTTCGAAATGGAGAACGTTGGAAGGGTGAAAGGAACAGGCTAGAGGGGGAGTTTTGGAGGCTGAGTTAAAAGTAAGTTTTCCTTGAAGCAACTTACGAACACTAATATGCATATGAATATAGAATCATGATCTGTGTCTTCGATCTCCTTTACGGCGAAGAGGGTTCGAGAAAGCAAGTTGATGCTTGATTGATGTCATTAATTTCATTTGACAATCTACTCCAGGATAATCTTTCTCTACTAGGGTCTTGGTATTCAGCGCTCGCTATATAGAGTTTCCGTCCACGCTGATCTCGTTTGGGCGTCTCAATGCCAGCGGAACTTTATTCTGAACCAGCATTTTTCCCCCTTAAACTTCTCGTGAGTTCATCCTATTCAATCTAGATCATAAATAATTGGTCACTCCCACCTCTATTAGCTTCGATTGTTGATCCATGACCGAAGTGTTTTCAACTCCGCGCAAATCTCAAGATTCTTTGGGATGTCCGACAAACCAAATTACTACGAGGGAACGTTAAATGCTATCGGACTGGATATTCTGTCTTCAAAATTTGGGTACTGTCATCACTCAGTGCTCAACGCTCAACGTTTTCAAGTTCGGCCACCTTCCAACGTAAGGATATACGTGTGCGTTAGGGTTTCCTCCAGATCCAAAGGGTGATGGTTTTTTTCTCTTTCGTTCGTGGTATGAATTATTTCTGTCTTTGATGATAAGTTAACTGATGATCTTGTTCTCTTATTGACTAGGACGGCGACACTAATACAGTCTTGTGATCTTCTAGGTAATACGAAAGCACGCAAACGTTATAACGCCGAAACAAAGGATAGCAAAGGTACAACTTATAAGAGATGACGTTAATTATAATCAGGTGCGGAATTTGGAAATTCGGTAAAACACCATACACAGCATCAATGCCAGCAAAACGATAAACGTCGACGCAATATCCAAGGCCTTGCCATCAACCGGACTAGGATCAGGTCGGTTGATTACCGAATGTGAAATAACCACAACAAAGGACAGCAACATCGACCTACGGAATCAGTCGATGAAAATCCGCAACCGGATTGCAAAGGTATCGTGTCACTCACCATACGAAGGCAGTCGTTGGCCAAGATAAACATGCCCAAAACTCGATGGAGGGGAGAGTCCTAGGGTATTGCGAAGCATGGATCCACGCCCTGCTCTTCGCATATAAAAGATGCTTATACGCGATGAGGAGCGATGCTGAAGCGATGCTCAAGGCGTCAAGCATGAATGCTAGAATTGCCATTGTCCGCAAAACAGCGTTTCCCATCACGGCCGGAAGGTAGAGCAGGGCAATGAGGAGCCTAGTTATTGGAATCTGGTTGAGGATATGTGGGACTGGAAGGATGGTTTTACTTACGGTAAATTGGCAAATCCCAAATTTCTGATAGTACTCCAGATATCCACCATGTTGTCGACAGTCATTCTCCATATATCGCTTTCAGAACGAGGGACACTGAGGAAGTTGGATGGTCCCCCGTACATCGGAATGGTCTCGATCGACCTCCAGGCGTAGCTATCGAAATACCACCTGTAGAACGTGGTGTACCCTACCAGACAATGTAAACGATCCACAAAATGGGTTAAGAGGGTTGCACTGTTGGTCTCTGTCAGATACCATACAATGATATGTTTAACATCAAGTGAGCTCACCGTATGAGATATGAGAGCATTGGGTGTTTGAACTTTGTAATTCTGGAGTTCCAGCAGATACCGGGAATCACTTCTACCGAGACATTTATGGGCTATAAGTCATTTATATGAGTCCTTTTTGGAAGGGTGTGCAAACTGGTGTGCGCCAATAACTGTCAAAGAACTGTCATGATACAACCTAAATCTCCCCAAATGGTAATAATCGATCGAGAGCGTAGCATAATTTCTCCGCAACTGGGCCGCAGGTAATTCCACCCTTTGTTTTTGCATACGCACTACGACAATCGTCGCCTCAAAGTTGCCTCAAAGTCGAAAATTGTTACTTGAGCTTGAAGTAAATTTATTTTTTCTGTGTTCAGGGCAACCTGAGCCATGGTTGGACAACAAAGATATTAACGACCCTCGATTAATAAAGGCTCCATCCCCCTAACCCGACTTCTCCGTTCACGGCACAAGCTGTTTACCCAGTGTCTCCTTATCGATAATTACCCATCAAGTTCTCTCGGATCTTTATTGAGTTATCCCTAGCCTTCGACGCCCACTCCATAACGATTCCGAAGACATTGACATCATCGCAGGTTCGTAAATCATCTGCGCATATGTACAGTTATCAATATAGAACGTTAATAGTAGTAAGTATACAATACTTTATCAATTTAGTATGATCGTATAACCTGAGATAAGCGGTGGCCCATGTAGCCTCATGTAGCTCACAGGAACCCTAACCAGCCCTAACCCCACTAAGTCAGATCTGGATCTCGTAAATCTCGAGCGGAAAACTTCTCAAGCTCGCATCAGCAAGCCCGGCCACCACCCCTAAGTGACAATTCCCCCTGTCACCTGATGATCGGGTTGGCCATTGCGACTGCCTTATGCAAGAACCGACAGATATGTGGAATTTTTTGAATAAGAGTCGAAGAACACTAGACAAGCCGCTGTTGCAGACAGGGAATGTCGAACGCAGAATCGAACGTAAGTCTTCCTTGTAGACGTTTCGTATTTATTGGGCATTGAGATCATGAGTTTGGTTGTTCCGAGCCTCGAAGGGTTTGAAACGAGGAGCCGATAAATGGTGCAGGCTGAGGGTATTTCTAGC
>JAIUJM010001069.1:0-10604 GCA_026262225.1 Inosperma sp. D86 | reverse complement strand
ACTCCGAAAACTGCACCACTGCCCTACATACTCCAAATTAAATATATTAATTCATTATTAATGTATAGAACACTGGAAAAACTATTTTTGTAATGCAGACTACCTACGAAATAGTTATACCTACCATGTACTAGAGTGATGAACATGAGACAACAGACCTTGTGACGTTTTTTAAGTCCGTTGCGTGGAAAAACTAGGAAATGCTTTCCGACACTGTATTGGTATCGTCTCGCTGTGCCAGTGCACGGTTCTGTCTTTCCATGGCATGGTGCTGCGTCGCCGTGGCATAGTACCGTGTTACCGTGTCATGGTACCGTGTCGCCATGGTAAAAACTGGTGCCCTGCTAAGGGGAAACAATCATATATTCAAAATACAATAGTGTGTAGTGCTATATAATCATTTCGTTAATGCAGCCTCCAGCTTCTGAATTCTTTGGCGATTCCACAGTGAGAGGAACACTTTGGTATATAAAATAGCACGATCCTGGGACATATACATCACGGATTTGCGGATTCGTAGAATTCCACTGTTGCCACATTCTGCTGCACTGGAATTCACTGCCATCAAAGAAGGGTTGACATTGGAGTAATTCGTCAGGAAAGCAGCCCGCCCACACTTCGTGTGACCCTTGGCATGAAATGCATCAACCACAAACAGAGTATTGGAGAAAAATTCTGGCTCTCGAAGCATACAATACGGTTGAAGAGCGCATGCAAAATCATAAACAACCACTTCGGGAGCCGTCTCCCATCGAGTGTATATGGCTGAGAATACGTCATTTCGGCCCTCTGCAGAAGGGATGCAATGGAACCCATAGCAGATGCTGTGAGGGCACCACATGCACATTAGTCCGCCTGTGAGTCTGCGCTCTCCATAGGTTGAGTAAAACTTTTGACATGCCTCTCCCCGCAAATCAGTGGCACCAGCATCGGCAGTGCAATTATCGAAGGGGATGTGGGGATAAATGGGGCGTCTACGAATCTGTGGTAGGCTGTAGCATGCGCCTGTCTACAAGAGGAATGAAACCATTATCCTTCAAGAATGACGAGATCACAACACTCAGGATTACCCACCTTTGTCCAATTGTCGACTTGAGGAGGTATCGTTCTTGAAGGCGGCAAGCCATGCTTTCTCAATTCATGTAATACGACAAATGTCCGCTTATAGAGCCAATGAAATACCTCGATCGTTGCCACGTCTACCTTTGACAATGTCCGAAATTCAAGATCTGCAACCTTGAATACTACTGGAATGTGAATCAAAAGGCCGAGGTTTTTAGCAAGTGGATTTGCCAAGAATGTACGCAGGTCCGATAGAGCGCGTTCATTAATAAATTGTACCGCATTTTCCTCTGCAGCCATCTAAAGATTCAACCAATAAGAGGAGGTAGATAAAACAAATAAAACCGACATGCCTGGAGGAAGAGGTCCCTGTATTCAGATAGTGGCTTTCTCTTGCTGAAAAGGTATTGGGCCCCAAACCAACAATTAAACAGGGTACCCAAACATTGCGAGAGCTGTTGGAGCCATAAAACTGCTTCAGGCACCAATCCAATTCTGTCCATCATTTCTTTCGTTGCGGCTGTAGAAATGGAAACCAGAGCGGGTTCTGTTGGAAGTGCAGGAAGAGCCAGAGGAGGGCCACTAAGGATTGTCTGAACGAGCTTTCGTAGACCCTTGTCGCTTAAGGTCTGAAGGCCGTGAAGCGGCTTGACATCATTCTTGATCTCGGAGAGACCATCGACGAATGTAGGAGGCCTTAAGCTTGGCAGCAGGTTCTTCCGGTTGAAGGATAGAGTGACACCATCCCAAATGGTTATCTTGGGAAGCAGTCCACAATGTGGACACAGCATGTCCTGATCAAGCCGAATGAGGCAAATATAAGAGAACCATGCGGTACGCAAAGCCTTTTCCTTTATGAATGCCACCGGTGACTGATAGTTCAGATAACGGCAGGTCGTCGAAGAAACCCAGGATGCAAATGGTGTTTCTGATCTTGAAAAATGGGCGGTATAGTCGTCCAGGAGTGTCAGGGCAAAGAGGCTGTGGTTATTGAGATTAAAAATTCCAAGATTCGTACATTCTGGTCCAATGTAGCCCTGAGGGCAGTTTGGGCATTTTTGGACCTCGACATCAACCATACGCACGTCTAAAAGACCATAAATATAGCCCTGTCGAAATTCCGTTGGTCTTTGGAAATTAAACATAGTGCGTGGACTGCGACATGGACAACTTGAAGAGATGTCAAGACAGAGTGTTTTAGGAAACTCGAGCATCAAAGGAGCAGGGGGAATGTTGCTATCGGTTCGGATTCGAGACCAGATTGGCGGTGGAAGCGCTTGATAACTGACTGATTCATTTACTTGTGCAGCGTACTTCGTCATAGGGACTATGATTGGATAAGTGGCCGAGAATCAGTCAAGCATTCGAATTTACCTCCAAATCCATTTTGAGCATTGGGATCAATAGCCAATGGGTCCCCATGAACGTATCTTTGTAGGCAATTATGTGCGTCCAGGATATGCACGCAGCTCGTTGCCTTTGAGTCCTTATAACACCTCCAAGCTCCATCACCACTGTCGTCGCCATTGTGTTCAACGACTGTACGATTCTTAATCGATGGATAGGCAGATTGTGACAGCACAGAAAATATATTCACGTAAGAATCATTTATATGATGCTCAGCTCGTGAAAAGAGAAAAGTTAAATTATCATTGCCTATTGTAGAAAGCAATTAGAAGAAAGATGGGCAAGAAGCAACAATGAGATCTTACCTGACATTCTCTCATCAACTGGGAACCTCTTACCACCATAGTCATTAAGGAAGCGAACATGAAAACACAAAAAGTTGTTCCGACCCTCGGGACACAGACACAGAACATTCGCATCGTTTTGCTCCGCAGTCGCCCTTTGAAGATGAAACCACGTAGGCTAATATAAGCGTTATATTTAATACCTATAGTGGTCAATTCAAAACTTACGATCGGTTCGTTCTTGGCAATATTCCATCCATTCACAATAAACACCCTCTCACTCAGCTGATAGAATGAACACTCGTCTGACAGGACAGCCTCAACAAAGCATGCATATTGAAAGCTTTCCGTTTGTAGACGACGACCTGTGAGTCCTTGGTCTTGTCTGTCTGGATCGTAGTGCCAAAAGTTTCCAATTCTTTGATCGCCAGTAGACACCCCAGTCGCCAGCTCGCCATCCAGGTAAGGGATTACTGATCCTGGTGAGTTTTCTGAGAGCGTAAACGGAGGGCTCGCCTGCCTCAGCACCTCAGGACTTTGAGATCGTTTTCTCGGTCGCTTTCTTTGGCCACCTGCCGACGTCTTACTACGAGTCTTGCGCTTGGGAGTACACGGATCAATTGCATTATCCATGACGGTGCCATCGTCATAGAAAACCCCATGGACTGGCGATTCGGGAAGGACGCCATATGAAACGTGCTGAGTAGGTGAGGTCATGACTCATATAGATGTAAAACCGATTAGAAAGACACCCAATGGGTGTGGAATACTTATGGACAAAGAGATTTCTTTGCACAGGAGAATCCGACGATGTACTAGTTGGATGCAGAAATTTCTTTACACTCCGAGCAGGAAATATCTTCATGTGCATCGATATATATATGTATAAAGGTGCGCATATATTAGCCCTCTACACTAATCCCCCCTAACCATGACCAGGCAGTCCCCCAGAAAGAAGGCCGCGTCTCAATCCAAAGCCAGTGTAACTCAATCTCCAAAGGAGCAGGTAGGGTTCCTTAGAATGTTTCATATTGGTGTTCAAACAGTTTTCAAGGTTTTACGGAATCCGAGAAAGCCACCACACTGTACAAAATGTCCAGGGCACCCTTTGCGAAGCCAATGTGCACACACAGCCAAAGGCAAGCGTTTTCTTCTTGAGAAAGCGGCACAGGCAGTACGTTAAGCATGTTATTCGCTTTCTCATAGGCTGATGTCAGGTAGCAACTCCCCATCTTGCAACCAAGTAGCCGTATAGAAATCCGGTCCTCAAATCCAACATTTACAAGCATTCATAACCCGCAACCAGCCTCATCGCCTGCGGTCCACAGCAATGATACCCTGTATCCAGAACCTAGGGTCTCGCAACCCCCACCTTTTGCCTTAGATCCCGCGCTCCTAAACGAGAATGCCCAAGCTGGCACAGGAACTGGGACGATTGCATCCGTCTATGGGCATACAACGCCACAGACCCACAACTTCACTAGTGTGAGCATATGTACCATTTTGCATTCCGGCATGCTAATCCTTGGCTTATCATATAGCCTGGCCTATTCACGCCTGAAGGAAACATACCTACGAGCGGCGCGGAGGCTCAGTACAGTCTAAACACAGTACCTACGCCAAATCGTATGATCCCCATGGCTGACTATTCACCTCTCCATTCTATTTCTCAGGCTGGTGACAGCCTGCTTGCCTCTCAAGACGATGATGGCGCTCCCTCCAGCCCCACCATGTCAGAATCTCCTTCAGACCCCATTGAGTCTCCCAAGGATACCAGGTCCTCAAGACGTAAGCCCCGGGCCACGGCAGACAGTCCTATATACGGGCATGTCACGGGAGTGTATCGTGGTCCTGATTCTCCTCATGGTATGATCAGCTTTGACCGTATTTCCCTTACCTAATGTGAGCCAGATGTACATCGGACACGTCCACCACCTACACCCATTGTTTCCAGCCGCGAAGCCTCTAGGGCCTTTCTCGATAATATGAACTCGATTTTTACCAAGGTTTGCAAGCGAGATGTTAGGCAGCCGTTTTCACAATTCACTCACTACCTCTTTCCAGTGCAAAGATGTTGCTCTCAAGACCGGCTGCTGGCTTTTCATAGGGGCTCAGCATGCCACAGCATCTGGTGGCGCATTTCACTATGCCTCTCCGCGCCTCAAAAAGGAAGGCCGTCAGGAAACGAATGCCCTCGCGACTCATTTTCTGCAATTAGTAAAACGGGTTTCAGATGGAAGAAAGGTTGACGTGCTCGAGCTGCAAAGTAAGCTTGTGCTGTCAGAACAGGAGAAGGTCGCCATTCAAGAATCAAAAAATGAAGTCGAGTCTAGGCTCCAGGCTGCTGAGCTAACCATCCAAGAATATCGGACTAGATTGGGCCTCCCTCCCAACTAAACGATCATGGGCAATGTCAATTTAATACATAACGGCTACATGTCTTAATCGTTCTCATAAAACTTGCTTATTCTACCGTGTGCATGCATCGCATTGAAGTAGCTACTATTCACCCCTCCATGTAAACTGCTGGAACTGGAAGTGAACCCGGCATACTGTGAGCCATCTGAACGAAGTGTTGCAACCCGATGCATTGCTCGTCGCTTAAATCGATTTGCCTGATAATAATCGGAAAGTCATTCGGCCATTTGGTGAAATGGGTGGCTGGGTTGAACGGCTTCCAATGGGGTAAAGTGCGTGGATCATAGAATGTCATCGACACTGTTGGAACCTTGGTCAAATGACACAAATGGATGTCGTCTATATAGCGAAAACCTTCATCCTGATGTCGGCCGAGCCAGGATAGGTGTGCGTCTGCACAACTCTAAGAGAAGATGTAATTGAGTATACCGCCTGCCTAACGATAAACATAAATACTCACCCCAAAATAAATGCGTAGGATTTGGAAAGGAACGGCTGTGCATTCAACGTTACGGCAGCAGGGATCGCCGCAGAGATCGGATCTGGAGGGCAATGTTGCCATTCTGGGTACACCCAAAGCGGATAGTAGATATATTTTGTTGGGAACGACTTGGTTAACCCTCCCAACTTTTCTCAGCTTTTATCCTACAAAGGTTACCATGGTTTCCTTATGGACTTCTGGATTAGGGCTATACCGTTGTGAAATCTTTTCGGAGCATGCCAGTGTTGACATATAATATTCCGAAATTTGTTCATCAACCTCTCAGAAACTGCCTCTCCTTGAACCCCATCATGGCGAGCGATGTGGTTTCTCCGAATACCGCTGAAGACTATCATCCTCCCAGGCCCAACGCTGAAGGCAGATTCTACGCAATCACTGTTGGCCGAGAGCCTGGGATATATCCAGGAACGTGCGTGGCGGAATTTACATGTTTCTTCACCACTGATGGCAATTTAGAGAGGATTGGCGACTCCAAATAGAGGGTATTTCAGGCTATGCTGTCCGCTCTTTTGACACCCAAGAGGCTGCCAAGCGAGCGTTCCAGGATGCTCTTCATGCAGGCCTTGTCTACCGTGTCCAAATTGTAGGGCAACGCCGAATCTTATCCGAGAATGAGATATCGGATATACCAGGCATACACAGTAAGCATGTATTACCTCTACTGTATGTTACTCATAGGTATCATCTAATAGCACCCGGCATTCAAGAAACAGCGGACGTTCACAAATGGTACACTGTTACGGTGGGAATCCAACCTGGCCTCTACCTAGGATCGTAAGTTGTCCCATCCATGAATCACATGGGTTTTGAATGACCCTCCGTCTAGCCACAACGTTTCTCCTTTGACCTCAAATATTAAGGGAGGTAAAAGCGTGAGATGGGGGTCATATGAACAGGCACATGAATCGTTTATGGGAGAGCTTCGTGCCGGTCGTGTCATCCAGGATACAACCCAAATCATTCGTACCAACCTTACAGCTCCCTTAGATAGTAACCTTGTGCAGATGTAGGGGAATCGAACCATCAGTGTGAAGTCTAGATTGATTTTATCAAAAGCAAGAGCCTCAGGAGTCAGCATTTCAAAACCCGCACTGCTAATTTTGCCTCCGTCAATTTAACGGCACCAAACTCGCCAGAATAAATGGATGCTGATGCTACGTCAACGCGGAAGGTCGGTTTGGATGGTCTAACCAAGGATCAAAGGTACTACAGAAAGTGGGCGCTTCTTGTAAGCTGCATGGCGTCGTACTGACCCGTCGGTAGAAACTCTGAAAAGGTCAAGAAGCGTGTCAAGGATCGTCAAGAGCGCATCAAAGAAACCCTGTTAGAAGGGGAAAATGTAGACGCATGTGTCCAAACGGATCCTGTGTCTCCTGTGGTACCGTCATGGGCAATTCGTACCCCTACGGCTATGGACATCGAAGCCCACCGCACCAATTATATGCAGTTGCTAGATCTGCAGGGTGCTTTTACTGCATGGACAGCAATAAAAGGCGGGTTAAAGGTTATGGATGAGAACATTATCCAAGAAATTCAAGATGCTGAAAAGGAGGGGGGGGTATGGGGTCTGTTTGAGTTCCGTCAGGAATTCCGGCTCTGGCTCGGTGAAGGTGAAAAAATTGCCCAGGAACTAAACGATTGGAAAACAAACTTTCAGCAACGCGATCTTCATCTCGCAGTCCAAGAACTCAAGGCGTTCGGTGAACTCAAGTCGAAACTGGGGCGTGCCTTCGGAAAGGGACAGGCATTTTTAACAATGCTGGATCAGAGGTTGGAGCAATTGGACCATTGGGCTAACGATGTCGATGCGGCGGATATCAGGGATGTTCTGGACGAGCACGCGGTTGGCCGGCAGCTAATGGAGGGGTTGTAGTGTATACGAATGCTCTTGGAATAATATAGAACCACAGAAAAGTACGATCAAGGGGATGGAAACGAAGTGCAAGCAATGAAGGGGTTAGCGCACAAGTAACCGTATTAGCACACATGAAGAAATCAAGGCATAAAGATTGCGCCTAATACCCTGTATGCAGATAGGCATTAGCTATGAATCCCACCCTTTCGCCTCTCTCATGCCTCTCGAATCAGTTGTGGTCCATGTTCGGCTGCCTGCCAATTAACAGATCGTATTTACAAAGGAAGCGATTAACGTTCGTGCTCATGCAATTGGTGTGACGTGCAGTCGAGGGCCCATGCAATTAGGGTGACCCACATTGACAGTAAAGATGCTCAAGCAATTGGGGTGACCCACAGTAAAAGCCCATTCACTGAACGTTCTTACCATTCATTTATGCCGGGCTACAGCTATAGCTGTTTGTAATGAACCACCCCCAATTCAGGCCTTCCCTGCAGTTTCAATCACGAGCTTGTCTTATTCATTGGATGTCCTATCACACATACATGTATGGCAATGTCTTTACAACATTGTTGCTTGACAATCACATTCCTGCATCACATTCGTGCTGAAGAACTCCTTTACGATTGGCATGTGATTCGGCCTTGTACATTTAACAGGAGTTGTCATTGTGGGTTATGGAGCCCGAAGTTGTGGTACCAAGGGGTATGATTGTCGTCTTCCGACTATCGATTCAATATGAGATTTGACAAATCCCTGTTTATCACAAGGTTTATCACATTCGCGCTGAAGAGCTCCTTGAGAGTTTCAGAATAGCGTATAAATCAGACGTATTGCAGGTCGGTGCACATTTAGCAGGGCTTATCGTTGTGAATTATGGAACTGCAATTGTTGTACCATTCGTCGTTTTCCGACCACCTCGAGAATCACATTCTTGTTGAAGAACCCCTTTAACATTTATGGAATGGCTTATGATTAAGCCTTAGGGTACCTATATAGAATAATAGGAGGCTGATCGTTGTTGCCATGGAGGTCCATGCTGCCCAGTCCATGCTTTCGCGCCCATTGCCTACGGCGGAGGGCGTCGTTTTCCGATTGAGGTACCCCATTTGGTATGCACGACGACATGTGATTCAAATAATATAATCCAAAAAAAAATAGAGATTGGACTTTGACCCATGGCCACCACTTATATTTCACCCACCTGGGTCCATTTCGCATTCATCCCTCCCCATCCTCCCAAACTTTGGAGTGAGTGCCATCTCTTCCTTTTTTTTGATTGCCCTCCCCCAATTTTTCCCCTTCATATATTAATACGCTGGTCGAGCGAGCCTAACCCACAGGCATGCAGACTAGATGACGGGAGTGGCAGCCTGACCCAGGGGTAGCTGCTCCCCTCCTGTACGCAGGCCTAACCCAGAGGCGGCGCCATCCCACGATTGCTATTTCAACTGAAGAGGACAGGTCACCTTCGTCGCACTAAGGGTACTTACCTATCCACCTATGGTAACTGCCACATGGATTAGGCAGTGATTTTGATTGATTGATATCTCTTGTTGTCAGCACCTTCTATCAAATATATCAATGCATTTTTGACCCTGAGTGTCTGATCATCATAACAATTAAAGCACTGCAATCGATTAGAGCGTGAAAAGGCGTGAAAATGATTTTTTATCGGAAAAACCTCAAATCGGAACATGGCCTTTAGGTGTAGATGTTCCATGACCCATATGGAGTACCACCGATTGGCTCCTCCAGGTCACACAAAAATTGTACCTGAAGGCTTCGTTCTTTCCTGTCGCGCCCCTGTTTTGACTGGTTACGATGGCCCCAAAGAAAAAGACAGGTAGGAAGTCTTTCCAGATGATTTCCCTTGCGCTCAAAAGTTTCTAGAGCTTGAGCTCACCCAACACCAGCTACAATCAGCTCGCTCCTCACTACAACGAATTATGAATGGCCCCAAAAATGTCCGCGGCAGAGATAAAAGGGTTGAGACCCTCCAGGCCACTATTACGGAGCTAGAAAACAAGGAGGCTACTCTCCAGAATGCGGGTATGGCGTCGAGCATGAGTACCATGCAGGCTATCATCCAGGCTACCCTAAACGCTTTGCCTTTCATGGATGTCCAAGTCAAACGAGAGGAACTGGAAAGATCTTTGCCCATTGTAGGCCCCGGGAGCGAAAAGGAGCCTATGGAAATAAACTGTGACTCAGACGATAATGAAATGTAGGCTCGTTTCCTAAATTATCGGGTAAATAAGTAACTAATGCGTGTCATCAACAGTCAGGGTATTAACAAGTTGCAATGCGAAGACGTAGTCATGGGGTGCATATTTGCTTCCAGATTTAATCCCTTCTAACCGGTGTTTCAGGAATCCTGCAGATACAACTCGGATTCATGAAATTCCTGCCGAAACAGCGCATTTGAATAAGTAAGGTTGTTTATCATCAGCGCCTTACGGCACACTCAGCCTTTCTTAGTGTCAACAACACGAGCACCGCCCCCGAACGGAACCTGTCTACTTCAACGTCAGCAACCGGTCTCCTTCGCAAGGAAATTGGCTCCAAACCAGTCGAAAATGGCCTATTGCTCCCCAGTAACCCCTTTCCTCAGGAAATTGCCCTAAATCCTATCGGAAGCGACCAGGCCACTCATGGTAACCACCCTACAAATGAATTGGCCTTAAAACTGGTTGGAAAAGACACGTCTACCTCGAGTGACACCTTTGTGGCGTATGCACTCATTATCTCATCGATATCGTTAGAATTTACTCATCTCACCATGCTGTAGTGTCCAGGCTCCAAGGATAGCGCAGCAGGAGCTGGGTAACAACGTTATGCCAAGCGCAATCGCCCCTGGTAATCGTCTTTACGAGGTTAAAGATACGATTTCGGCTTCTCAACCTGTTGTCAACCTTCACAATAACGAGGTTCAGCCGCACGAGCACCTAGGTAAGCTACATTGTAAAGTCTTAACCACCCACCGAATGGGTACAGTGTAGCCGTTCCGAACCGTTCGGTGGACCTCCACTGAACACCTATATGCTAGGGGAGGGCTACAGTGTATCGTTCGGAC
>JAIUJM010001068.1:0-10613 GCA_026262225.1 Inosperma sp. D86 | reverse complement strand
CCCGGCACCCCCTTGTCCTTTACTAGACCAACTGTCAAATTGGATAAAAGATGATAGCAGCCCGGTTTACATCTCTTGGCTCCATGGACCTGAAGGCACCGGCAAGTCATCGATAGTCCGATCTCTGGCCGAAAGTTTGGAAGGTGAAAATCTTTTGGCTGGGACGTTCTTCTTCGCCCATACAGACTCAAAACGTAACTCAGAGAAACCACTTGTTGCAACACTCGCACAACAAGTTGCCTCTTACATACCCGAAACCCAGGCTTATATTGTCGATTCTCTTCTCCGCGATCCTGCGATCATTTCCAAATCATTGAAAACTCAGTTTGAGAAACTTATCGTCTATCCAATCGTTCAGTCAACTTCGGCATCAACCCAACCACCTAACTTCCATCCTTCATTAATGGTTATCGATGGCCTTGATGAATGCAAGGATCCAATGGCAAGATGCCTCATTTTGAACACACTATGCACTGCGTCTCCAAGACTGCACGGGAGGCTCAGGTTTCTTATTGCCAGTCGCCCTGAAGATGATATCCATAATTTCTTTCAAACGAAGGCTGATACCATGGGAGAACATATTAACGTCATTGACATCTTGACGGATGTGCACGCTGACCTGAACCAGGAATTGCCTTCTCAGACATCTCAAACAGTTGCCGTCGCCAATGACACAAGTAGACCTCCAAGTCGAGTCCAACAAACGTCAGCTGGAGAAAAATCGACATCTCCAACTCAAACGATTCCCGTTGCTAGTACATTTATGTCCCTGAGTCAGGCCCAACCAATATCACCTGAGGATTTGTCCCCCGAAGCAGTCACAATTGTGTAAGACCCTTCTTAACGTTATTTCACCTCCCAAATGGCTGAAATACTTTCTATAGGGGCACGGAATCTGGGAAGAGCTCCGTAAGTCCTGGCTCTGCCGTTGTTCGTGCCTTTTGACACTCTTCCAAGTCCGTAGAGAAAAAGGCGACCGGAATCACAGGCATCACCAAAGATGGCCTCGAATCCCCCACGAAAGACATCTCAGTCATCAGGCCGAAGTTAATCGATACAGACATGCATAAAATAATTGTGGACACTTTCAAAGAGCATTATGTCCCCAGCGCCACTCACAAGGAGATATCCGATGCGCCAAGATGCCAATCAGGCGCTTTCGTTTCTTTACTAGACCGGCTGTCAAGTTGGATAAAAGACAAAAGTGGGCCCGTTGACATAACTTGGTTGCATGGACCTGCAGATGTTGGCAAGTCCGCCATAACGCGAGCTTTGGCAGAAACGTTGGAAGCTGAAGGTCTTTTGGCTGGGACCTTCTTCTTCTCCCAGTCAGACCCCAAACGTAACTCGGAGAAACCATTTGTTGCAACCCTCGCACGGCAACTTGCTTTTGCCATACCAGAAACTCAGGCTTGTATGGCTGATTCTCTTATCCGTGATCCTGCGATCTTTTCCCGATCCTTTGAATCCCAGTTTGATATGCTCATTGTCAACCCCATTGTTCAGTTGATTTCGGCAACTACGCAACCACCAAAGTCCCGCCCTCTATTAATCATCATCGACGGGCTCAATGAATGCAAGGATCCAGCTGCAAGAAGCCTCATCTTTAACACCTTATGCATCGCGTTTCCGCAACTGCACGGGTGGCTCAAGTTTCTTATTGCCAGTCGTCCCGAACAAGATATCTTTCGAACAACGACTAATACAATGGGGAAACATATCGACTTGATTGAAATCTCGACGGGCATGAGCCAGACATCGCTTTCTCAAATGACCGTAACAGTTTCCACTGCTACTAATGACACAAGTCGATCCTTGAGTCAGGTCCAACAAACATCGGTCGGAAACCAGTCACCTCAAGCCTGCGAAAGGATTCCCATCACTGACAATACAAATCTGAGGCACATCCAACCGATATCAGTTGAACGACAGTTGCCATTTCGAACTGGTGGGACGATTCCCACTGTCCACAACAGATTTGGATCCTGGAGTCATGTCGAACAAGTCTTGTTCCCCAAAAATGCTGTAACTGGGTAAGGCCTGCCTTAATGCTGCCAATCTTACATCTGATGTACTTCGCGTAGGGTTATGAACTCTATAAATACTGGGACGAGCACCGTAAGTACTGGTTCTGCTGATTGTTCGTCGTCTTTGTCAAATCCTTTTTTCTCCTTAAGTTCGTAAAAATGGTGACTGGAATCACAGGCACCGTTGGACATCCCCAACGATCCAGGGATGAATCGCCCAAAATAATTGTGTGAGTTTCTAATCCTACCCGTTCCTCTCCAACGCTGACGTTGCAAGCCAATAGCTTGTTTGGACCAAGCGGTAGCGGGAAGAGTCAGGTAATCCTCTCTTTGTAATTGGTTTCTGCTTCTGACCTTGTAGCAGTTCATACGGTATTTGGTACCAGAAGACCAGAGAATTTCAGTCCCAGTAAACTCCAAAATTACACCTATACTCCATGGTATCCTGTCATTCAAAATGGCAAATCGAAATGGTCATGCAGATAATGTCATTCTCGTTGATACTCCTGGATTCGATGGAGAGAGAACGGATTTTAGTGATGTGTTGTGCGAAGTTGCACAGTGGATGAGACAGAAGTAAGTGCATATATCTTAACCGAATAGTTTGTGAACTGATTAACACATGAGCAAGAATTCATCCGATCGTGAATTTGACTGGCATCCTATACCTTCATCGCATCACGGATAATCGCTTGACTAATCCGCCGCCTGTGCGCAGCCTGACTATGGCCCTTTGTAGAAAGACAGCCAATGTGGCAAGAAAGGTAGCTTTAGTTACCACGCATTGGGATAGCGTCATGTCTAGGAAGCAAAAATTCGAACACGAAAAGAGGATAAAACAGGACGTATGGGCTTGCGTTTCAAAGATGGGTGCAAGAACGGAACGCTTCAATAACACGCAAGAAGGAGCTTGGCAGATCATTGAACGATTACTGTTGTCAGAAAGTTCCAAAATGCCTGATCAGCGTCACGCAATTGTCTCGCATTTATAATTAGGCATGGTACCAAGATCTTGGAATGGGTAATGGGGCCATTGGAGGCTACACCGAGATGATGTATTACTCATGTCACTAGGAATGAACTCGATATCCGTCAATTCATTTGTTGTCTAGATGGAATGGGTTACAAATAATTTCTTCGTGAGGTGTGATGAAATTTCGAAGAACATAAGACAGCTAATATTGACCTTGCTGAGTCCAATCATCACGTTCATGGCGCCAGGTAATTGATGCGGCCCTCGGAGAGTCGGACCGCTGGAATTGAAAATCGACCTCAACATGAAAGCTTGACATGTTAAGCATGGCAGCAAGGAAAAGAAACACGCCTTCCATCGCATCGTTGCTCTTCATCATCATTGCCCATGTTCACTAAGGCTAACAACATTTTGATCTCGGGCGGTCAATTTATCAATGGACTCCAGGAAGAACAAAGTGCCATCAAATGTACGCTTGAATATTCCGTTTTGGCTCAATACCATCTCTAATGATTGGCTATGGATAAAGTGATAGTTGGCGCTTTCCAAGACCATTACGTCTCCAGAGCTACTCATGACAACAATGAAATTCTCGATCCTCCCAAATGTCGGCCGGGCACTTTCGTTCCTTTGCTAGACCGGCTGTCAAGCTGGATAAAAGATGAAAGCAGCCCAGTGTATATATGTTGGCTGCATGGACCTGCAGATGTGGGCAAGTCTGCAATAAGCCGATCTCTTGCAGAAATTCTGGATTCTGAAAGTCTTTTGGCTGGGACCTTCTTCTTCTCCCGTACGGACCCAAGCCGTAACTCGGAGAAACCACTCGTCGCAACCCTTGCACAGCAACTTGCCTTCGCCATGCCGGAAACTCAGGCTTATATTGCCGAATCTCTTAGTCGTGATCCTACAATACTTTCACGATCACTGAAGACGCAGTTTGAGAAGCTCATTGTCAACCCCATTGTTCAGATAACTTCGACATCTACTCAATCACCTCCTATCCGGCCTACGTTGATGGTCATCGATGGCCTTGATGAGTGCGAGGTTCCAGTGGCAAGATGCCTCATTTTGAACACCCTATGCATGGCGTCTCCAAAACTGCACGGGAGGCTCAGGTTTCTTATTGCCAGTCGCCCTGAAGATGATATCCATAATTTCTTTCACACGAAGGCTGCTACCATCGGAGAACACATTAACTTCATTGACGTCTTGGTGGATATGCACGGTGACCTGAACCAGGAATTGCCTTCTCAGGCACCTCTAACAGTTCCTGTCGCCAATGACACAAGTAGACCCCCAAGTCGAGCCCAACCAATATCAGCTGAAGAAAAATCGCCATCTCCAATTCGAACGGTTCCCGTTGCCAGCACGTCTATATCCCTGAGTCAAACCCAACCAATATCACTTGAGGATTTGTTCCCCGAAGCAGTCACAATTGCGTAAGGCTCTTCTCGATGTTACCTGCCATATGGCTGAAATATTTCCTATAGGCCCGTCGTGGGCAGCACGGAATCCGAGAAAAGCTCCGTAAGTCCTGACTCTGCCGTTGGTCGTGTCTTTTGACACTCTTCCAAGTTTGTAGAGAAAAAGGCGACCGGAATCATAGGCATCACGAAAGATGACCTCGAAACCCCCACGAAAGATATCTCAGTCATCAGGCCGAAGTTAATCGAGACAGACATGAATAAAGTGATTGTGGACGCTTTCCAAGGGCATTATGTCTCCAGTGCCACTCACGATCACAAGGAGATATTCGATCCCTCAAAGTGCCAACCAGGCGCTTTCGTGTCTTTACTAGACCGGCTGTCAAGTTGGTTAAAAGACGAACGCGGTCCCGTAGACATAACTTGGCTGCATGGACATGCAGGTGTTGGCAAGTCAATCATAGCCCGAGCATTGGCAGAAACGTTGGAAGCTGAAGGTCTTTTGGCAGGGACCTTCTTCTTCTGCCAGTCAGACCCAAATCGTAATTCGGAGAAACGACTCGTTGTAACCCTCGCACAGCAACTTGCTTTTGCAATACCAGAAACTCAGGCTTGTATAGCCGATTCTCTTATCCGTGATCCTGCGATCTTTTCCGGACCCTTGAAATCCCAGTTTGAGACCCTTATTGTCAATCCCATTGTTCAGTTAACTTCGGCATCTATGCAACCATTGACAAGGACCCGACCTCTGTTGGTCATCATTGACGGGCTCGATGAATGCAAGGATCCAGCTGCAAGAAGTCTCATCGCGACCACCATATGCGCCGCGTTTCCACAAATGCACGGATGGCTCAGGTTTCTCATGGCTAGTCGTCCCGAACAAGATATCTTTCAAACAACGGCTAATACCATGGGGGAACATATCAACTTCATTGAGGTCACAATGGATGTGCATTTTCAAACGAACATAACAACTCCCACCGTTAACAGTACAAGTAGATCCCCGAGTCAGGTCCAACAAATATCGGTTGGAGACAGATCACCTGGAACAGGCAAAACGACTCCTATCGCCAATAATACAAGCGTCAATCAGGTCCAACAGATATCAGTGGAAAGGAAATTGCCATCTCAAACGGCTGAAACGGTTCCCGTTGTTCACAACACGTTTGGATCCCGGAGTCATGTCACTGACCTCATCTTGTCTCCCCAAGATGCCATAACCACGTAAGGCCCGCTTTGATGGTCCCTTTTCTACATCTGAAATACTTCATATAGCGTCATGAGCTCTATAAATACTGGGAAGAGCACCGTAAGTACTGGTTCTATTGCTTTTTCGCCGTCTTTCAAGGACTTTGTTCTCTCAGCTCCTAGAAATGGTGACCGGAATCAGAGGCATGGTTGGGCAAACCCGACGATCTAGCGATGAAACGCCCAAAATCATTGTGTGAGTTTCTAATCCTACCCATTCCTGCCAGCCTGACGTTGCAATCCCACAGCTTCGTTGGACCAAGCGGTAGTGGGAAAAGCCAAGTAATCACTTTGTAATTCTGGTTTTACACGTCTGACCTTGTAAGCAGTTCGTACGGTATTTGGTGCCAGAACACCAGAAGGGTTCGGTCCCAGTAAACTCCAAGATCATACCTACACCCCATGGTATCTTGTCGTTCAAAATGGCAAATCGAAATGGTCATTCAGATAGTGTCATTCTCGTTGATACTCCTGGATTCGATGACGCTGGACTCGGACCTAGTGGTGTTTTGAAAGAAGTCATAAAGTGGATGAAACAAAAGCAAGTGCATATCTTAACCGAATAGTTTGTGAATTGATTAACACACGGACAAGCAGTCATTCGAATGCGAAAGTGACTGGTATCCTATGCCTTCATCGCATCACGGATAATCGCTTGACTAGCACTAGTCGACCGCCTACGAGCATCCTCAAAGACCTTTGTGGAAAGACGGCCAATGCAGCGAGACAAGTCGCTTTAGTTACCACGCACTGGGATACTCCCAAACCAAGAAATGAAAAGATAGAAAATGAAAAGAGGCTGGAACAGGGGGTATGGGCTTTGCTTTCGAGGATGGGTGCAAGAACGGAACGCTTTAACAACACGCCAGAAAGAGCTCGTGAGATCATCGAACGATTACTTAGTCTTGTTCTTCATCCTCCCTGATTATATAAGGGCTGGTATTATTTCCTAAAAATTCCTCCGAGCAACGGACTACCATTTCTGTGGGTTGGTTTAATTGGAAAAACAGATAAATTGAACGACAAGGAAACGAAACACGGTAACCCCGACAATAGAGTCACGGCCATCAATCGGCACAGACAACATGTACATGGTGGTCATCGTTTTATTTTACGGAAAACGCAAATCGAGTGTGGATGAAGAACCAGATGTGACGGCGATGTAAGAGATTTTATCGATGCCGCGGTCAATCAAATCTTGGATACCTTTTGCCTTCACAGTGTGAGATTCCGAGGCAGTCACCTGAAAAATCCAAGCATGCTTGTCCTTGGGATCGTACGCCAGAAAATCAAACGTGGCTTGGGTTTTTGAGCTTGGGCAGTAAATCCCGAAGTGGGCAAGGGGGCCAGATTTCGGTAGTTCAAACCTACGAGGTTGGCCCGCGACCAACTTTTTGTCTTCACTAACTAAACATGCTGAGGTGTGTCAGGACTCAGTTAGTGAAGTTCTGAGGGGTCTTCCAATGGATATAAACGGAGGCTATTGAATGTTCCAGTTGAATTATTTCGAATGATCCACCATTTCCAAGAATGTTATGCGCCGCAGGTTCAAGCATATAACCTGCAACAGACCTAGTCACCTTCCTCAATATTTTGAGGAATAATCGATAAAACTTGGCCGCGGCATCAGCCTGCGAGTCTTGAAGTGAATGGAGTACACAGTTATACACGTGCTCTGAGGTGAAATCAAAAGTATATTGCAGACCAGCATCGATGGGCTTGATGCAGAGAATGTTATACGAAACGTCAGTGGGAGAACCATTGCCAATCACCAACTGAAGAAGCCGGCTTGAACCGAACTTACCAGTTTGATCAATCTTTGAATCACATTTTAAATCGCCTTATTAATGATTCTGAGCAGTGTGCACAAATAATCAGCAAGCCTAGCATAGAAAAGCTGGTACGATTCATAATTATTTCTAAAGTGCTGCATCCCAAACGTTAATTTGTTGAGACAGTGACCAAATATGGCGATAGAGCCCCATATTCGAACCACAAGGCAACTGACAAAGGCGATACGTGAATTCAATCTTGGCATGACAAACGGAGATCAGAGGGATGAAAATGATTTAATCGAATGGTGATTTTGTTCTCAAATTCCTAGATAAAACGCGAGTAATTTCTGCGTGAGATATGACAAAACATAAGGACAGCTAAGACTGACCTGATCCTAAATGGCCGTGTCCAATCAATACTCCTGGTAAATTGCCAGAGGGAATCCCCGACGGAGATCTTCATCCTTTTCAAATCTATCGTGGCGCGCTGGAGCTGGTCAGAGACTTTCCGGTATTCGTCCATCAGTGCCTGAAGTTCATAAGGCTGAAGCGTCGGATCCTTCAACTCCTTCCGAAGTTTTCCTAGTATTGCCTGCTGGCGGTTGACGAGTTCGTCGAGTTCCACATACAGGGTCTGTCCAGCAGAAGTCTCCTTGAGTTTCATATGAAGGTCAACCATCTCCTTCTGTAGAAGAAGAGCCTTTGTGCCGTTGATCTCCTCAAATATCGGAGCAAGGACATCAAAAGCAGACTCGCGAGTATAGAAGAAACGCTTGATGGACGACCCACGATTGATCATGGTTTTCCAAAATTTGTCTTTCAGTTCGCGTTCACGGCAAGTGCCCTCGTCTTCTTCCACTTCGCCCCACATCGTCGTTGTAAGCACAATATTGTTGAAGTTCTCGCCGCATAGTTGCTCAAAGAGACGTAGATTCTTCAAAGGAGTACCCGCCATACGATTGTCGCTTATACGATGGAAATAGAGCAACCCAGTCAATTGTATGTGTCGCTTGTAACTAAAGAGTTCCTTGTCAATATATCATAAGGGCGAATTCATATGGTATTCGTACGTGTTGTTCAAACAATCAGAAATCATTTTGAAGATGTCGACGTCTGATTTGTTGGTGTCATTGAAACCGGGCGTATCAATGAAACAGATGTCTGAATCGGCCCATTCTGGACACGAAAGCCTGATGACTGAAATGTCGTTCGTGTAGGATTGTAGGCCATGCCCAACGATGCCTGTAATCCCGGTCGCCAGTTCTATGAACTTGGGAGAAAGTCACAAAGAGCACGAACAACCAGCAGAACAAGGACTGACGGAGCTCTTCCCAGAACCTGTGGGACCCATGACGCTGTACGAAGTATTGCAGATGTACTCAAGTTAAGATTAAGGAGAGTCTTACGCGACTATAGCATCTTTGGAAGACAGATCCTCGACTGATACGACCTGAGCTATAAATTTGGCGGGGGCGCTGCGACGGATACGGGGTGCTTCAGAAAGTGATCTCTTGTTTATTATCAGCCTCAAGCGGGATTATTGTAAACCTTGAGTTACCTTATTCTGATGTTTTCTACGATGTCCCCACATTGCCGATATGGAGTGGTCAGATGAAAAGTGAAATATACCATCAGCGGCTTCAATCTTCTCTATAACTGAACCAGAGGGTGCCGCATTGCAACAACGTGCAATCCAACAGGCGAAGTCGTCGCTTGCTCCAAGCCCGGTGGTGGAGTAGTCCAATGGACACTCATGACAATATTTTCCAATCGGTTGTGAATGCCACAACATTCTCATCGTCAATTATCAAGGATGCACCTAAAATCGATGAGTACATAATTTTGGAGGAATAAATAAACTAACCTGGAGTCTAGGATCGGGGAATCGGACCCGTAATTCAGGGTTCATGCATGTTTTGGGATGCAAACTTGAGGTGTTTCAAGTTCAGCGTGAATCACAGGGCTTCCAGTCTGCCTGTCGATCATCACCCTTCACAGCCTACCACAGCACTGTTTCCGTCTTTTGGTCCGGTGAATATGCTTTATAGTAGGAGAACAAGTTGAAATTGGTTACCTGGTCACGACTCAAGTGCTCACGGTGGTCATGACTAGAAACCTGCCGCAGAAATTCGGGCCGCTTTCTGAATTCATTTGCTGACTGACCACACCACTAATGTATACATTATTCGGTTCTGGGTCAGATTTTCGCCCACAAGCTGTCTCTGAGGCGCTGTCTAACATCACCCTTTGTATTGCATAGGGCAGGCATGGCGTCTGCTAGTAAACGGAGGCGTACTACCACTAGCGATTCGCTGGCCGCGGATACCAAAGATGTGAAAAGGACAACGCGTCTCACGTCTCGTTTGACTGAATTAGACACGAGAGTGACCATCTTTGAGCCTGGGTCTTTGTTGCCTACTGCATCTTCTTGGAATGAGTCTGGAAAGATGAAAGCAGAAGAAAACGATGCAGCAAAGGCCAGAATGGCTGAAGGAGTCGATGAAGTCAAGCATTCTCCCGAGAAACGTTCCCGGAAGCGCGTCAGGCCTGAAGACGAGGTTGGCTCTGCCAGTGGCCTGATAGGTGGCCTAGAAAGCTTCGCTTATAATGGACCTACTACCCGTTCAATCCGAACCAAAAAAATAGGCGCAAGGTCGAGTGCTAAACACGATGAGGACGAGGACGAGGACAAGCCTCGACGCAGCACTATCTTAAACTCCAAAACTCCCACTGGTTCTCGAACGAATTCACCTACCAAGTCCAAGGTAAAACAAGTGTTTCAAGCGTTAGTCACGCCGCATCCCGCTCCACCACATTGGAAAGAGACCTACGACACTATCAAAGCAATGCGTTCTCGGTTTGTTGACCCTGTAGACACTATGGGATGTGACCAAGCGCAGACAGGCGAATCCGAGCCACGGGTAAGCTCTCCCTAATCTTAATTTTACACTGCTAAACTTAATTGCTACTACAGAATCGACGTTATGCAACACTGGTATCACTTATGCTCTCCTCTCAAACGAAAGACCAAGTGACAAATGCCGCCATTGCGAATCTTCGTGCTGCATTTGGAGGCAGCATTTCCCTTGAAGCGATGCTGGAAGCCGATGAGAACGTCATTTCAGAGGCGATTTCGAAAGTCAGATTTTGGAGGCGAAAAACTGGG
>JAIUJM010001067.1:0-10616 GCA_026262225.1 Inosperma sp. D86 | reverse complement strand
TTCCCATTCTAGAATAGAATAATATCTCTTACGTTGCTCTCCAGTATCAACTTGGTAGATCCGTAAACACTTGTCACATGCATGTGCAACCACATCTGGCTGTCCATGTAAGATGAAGTCCTTATTGCGGGCTTCCATAGCTTCTATAAATCTGCTTGCCTGGTCCCCTGTATGTGGAACATAGAGCTGTTCATACCGCCGTTGCTTATCTTCAAGGAGAGAGACAATAACAAATGCATCCCACACATGTTCGGTTGTCAAGCGTGGAACAAATTGCCATTCGGTATCCTGCAGATAATCCTTTGAAAGAGACATCTGGTAAAGCTTTGCTGTGTTAGATGTGGACAGCCTGGTGAATCAGAAGCCATAAGCTTTAAATGAAGATGTATATAAAACACTATTTGTCCTACCAGCCAACAAGCATCTGGTTGATCCACATCTTGATAACTACATTCTCAACAAATTGATGTTCACCAACCTGTACATACTTGGGAATACCATGATAGTATGTTCGCATTCTGTCTTGGACAATGAAATTATTGTTATAAGTTGAATGGCAGTCTGTAAACCTTGTTCAACTGGTGTCCAATATGTAAAGAAAAACCTACATGGACAATAAAGCTGAACAGCCCATGCTGGCTGAGCACCATTGGCAAACGTGTACACAATAACTGCTCGAGTCTTTTCTTTCTTGATCAGATTGTTGTTGCTACAACTCTCATTGGTACAATAGCCCGTAGATGGATACAAGGTGATTGCAGCTTAATATGTATATAATTCCTTTGAATATGAGAATGTACAATAAATGTTAAGAACCCACTAAGGCCGAGGTTCCATCCAAAGTGTTTAAATGAATCATAATCCTCTGGAATGAGAGGAACGGCCTGACAGTGCCATAAGTAGGTTCGAAGGATACTCCAACTAATTTGCACATCCGTAGTTGTAAGGGATAAGGCACCAACAAGAAACTGGACAATACTAGGTGACAAGATCTTGGGCGGCACATCAGGATTGCTCTCATCAAGCGGTTGTGGCAGGAGAATATCATCTTTCAGATGGGCAATAAGACGAGAGTATTGGGTTAATTTATCAAGACTGAGAAGATGGTGAAGGCCAGAGTGCATTTCAAGCTCTTGAAGGGCTGTAATTAGTGTAGTCATCGTTGGATTTTCTGAGCTGTCCTCAAACTCGCTCTTCAAGGAGATGCACGTATATACTGTCATGTGATATATGGAAACTTCCGTCGGTCATTGATGGCGGTCATTCCAATTCCCAGATGCCCTCAACACCTACTTATTTGGCAATTATCTCATGCTGTATTTAGATTCAGATGATGTAACGACTATTTTTGGAATCTCCTCATTGAGGGCTATTCAATGGTATAGCTTATGTCATCATTTGTCTACTTTTTTTTGGCTCCACTGCCTAAAAGCAGTACTGCCTTTAGGCAGATATGATTAATGAGCATGTGTGCCCAAATCCAGGGATTGAAGACTTTTAAATATAGCTGCTATGGCTGGAGCTAGTCATTGTTATGACTGTGCCAACGGAGTGATGCTGACGGAATGACAGGATAGTGGAGCGACAGAGCGTGGAGACAGGAGATGGAGATGGGGATGGAGAATAGAACAGCCTTCTAGCTATTGACTAGAAGCTCGCAGATTGCTAGTCCTATTGGAGATGGAAGCCTAAGCGGAATGCTTAGAGTGTAGGCGGAAATGGAAGGTAAGCTTAGGTGGATGGGAATGTAATGCGAGGAAGAATGTGATATTCTGACTGCCTGTCACTGATGTGATGTGGCAGTATTTATCTAAGATACAACAATAGATAAACTACAATATGCAGGGTCACGGAACAAAGGTATAGTAATGGATAATGTTCCACAGAATAATGTAACAGATGGAAACAATAACATAATAAGAAGACAGAACAATAACATAATAAGAAGATGGACTGTGGGAAAGGAAGGACAATGACATAATAAGAAGAATAATACATACCTGATGGTATGGCCCATACTGCTCCCATGAGAGTGCAGAGCAGCACTTGTGCCTATGGAAGTGTGTCCCATGGGACTATGATGTAACAGTACATTACAGTACCTCTCTCTTAAGGCTGAGCCTACGAGGACTAATGGCATGATGAGATCTTGCCTATAGAATATAAGTAGTGCCAGCAAGAGAAAAGTTTTCCCTTAGAAAACTATGTCATCCCCACCCCCAAACGAAACACCTGCGGAATGATCAGCACAACTTGAGGTGGCATACCAAGCTGCAGGACAAGAGCTGTGATAGCATCGTGAGGAACTTAGGAGGGCATGAGAGGAGGTGCAAAGGGTTGCTGAGGAGGAGGAACAGAGGCAGCACAACAGATGGAGGAGGAGGCAGAGCGATGGCAGGTCAAGGAGGAGTGAGCCAAACAACTTGTGGAGTACGAAGCGCAATAAGCGCTGTACAGGGCCAATCTACTGAAGGCCCAGAAGTTTCTGGAAACCAACGGCAGAAAGAAGGCGGAGCAGGTGAAGGAGGCAGAGGATGATGAGGTGGTGGTGGTGTGGCACACCCACTGAGGTGAGTAACATGGACTCCTATTTTTTGCGATGCTGACCTTCAAGTTTCAGAAAACAGTGTGGATGCCCATCCGCAGTACGATGGGGACTATGTCCCCAGCGATGACGACTGACAGATGGTCATTAATGGAGCTACCACTGGCAGAAGCAGGAGCAAGGGAAAGGGTGCAGTGAAGGCGAAGGCAGGGTACGACACAGAGCATATGGGTGCAGCTTGCTGCAACCTGTGTGTCGACTGTGATATCCCATGTGTCATTAACAAGGAGATGGTGACACGATAGAGAGAGGCGGTAGCCTCTGGAAGTGCGCTGGATCAAACACCTGTGGGCGCATGTTGCGAGAGGTGTTTGGAGAGAAAGCAGAAGTGTCTGCTTCCTGAGTTGGCAGGAGTGTGGGTGGCACAGAAAGGTGCAGGGAAGCGGAAGAAGGGAGAGAAAACCGACAGGGGCGAGCAGATGGAGGTGGAGAGGGCCCCAAAGGTGAAGAGGAAGTGGACGATGAAGAAGGTTGAGGTGGTTGTACCCACCTCAAAATTCAAGTTGAAGCCAATGGTGGAGTCAGAGGATGAGCGGGAGGCAGAAGGACAGATCGTGGGGACAAAGGTTCCCATAGAGACTCTGGCTGCCATTGGCCAGAGTCTTGTGGAGGTGCTGGACCCTGTCCAGCAAACAATGGTGGCATTGGGAAGAGAGATGTGGGTGACAAACTGTCACCTTGCACAGATTGTGATGGCGGCAGAGCGGATGGGATAGGAGGTGTCAGAAGAGGATTCTGATGGTGAGTGGGACATGGGAGATGAGGAGGTAGTCGGCAGAATGAGGCCAACAGAAGAGGATCGGGATGTGGAGGGAGAGGAGGAGTAGAAAAAGAAAGAAAGAAATGTAATATATAAAAAGAAATCTCTATCTATCTAAACTACAAGAGAAAAAGAAACAGAAGGAAAATGGAATGGAAGAGAAAAGATGGAGTGGAGCATACTGTCATATGGGCCCAGGCTTGTCAGGATACCGACAGTAGAACTCTTGGACTAAGTCGGGTGCATTTGCAAGTTTGTCAGTGGGAAGCCAGAAAGTTTCTTCATCAGTGCCTTTGTATCCTAGCCACTTGACTAGGTAGAGGAGTTTGCACCAATGGCATCAGTCGACTTTGGAGTCTAGGACTTCAGCGATCTCATACAGTACTTAAGTTTGCCATCAACTTCGACCAGCGGAGGCAGGGGATCTGTGCAGTTTGGGATGGAACTTGTATAATGCGGCTTGAGCATCAACACATAATAGATGGGATGTACGCAACGGAACTCATCAGAGAGGTGGAGTGTAGGCTAAGCAAAGTTAAAATTTTCTTTTTCAAGAGGAATCAGTTTTGCAAATAGATTAGATGAATATGCAAAGGCACTAAGTGCATGGGTGACCACCTAGTGCAATTATAATTACTAGACTCAAAAATCTCATTCCAATAGCAGAAGTACTCACATATTGTGGTGGCCGACATTCTCAGTCAAAACTTTGATTATTGGCCATTGCAAGTAGCATAAAGTATTGTCAGGTAAGTGGCATTTCCTTCTGAAATATTGAGGCAGCTGTTTCGTAGATCTGAGGTCCTGTGCTATATGTAGTAGGGGCCAATTCATTTTGGCTTGTAGTGAAGATATGCAATACTCTGTCCTTTTTCATGGTTCTTCACATATCATTAACCATTTTATCCTGGATTATCCCAGGCTTCCAGCCACAAAGGAGATCAGGGCTGGCCAGATGTAATAAAGTGTTTGGTAATCAATATCTACCAAGTACAGTCAGTTTCTTTCATGGTGTGATAGTGCAGGTAGTCCATATGAACTTCTGAACCAGGCATCAATGATATGTGCAGGCCAGGTGCTTGTCTCTCCTGTAACTTAAGGAACTTTGAGATCATTCAGAGATGGCAAGTAGATGGTCCAAAAGGTTTGCCATTGATATCAGGCATAATAAAGAGATAGCTGAGTAGATGTCCTAGAGACCATCACCATTCAGCCAACTGCTCAAGCAGCTTCTCCACTTTCTGCTGTACTGTCAATTATTTCCTTGTTGGCTCTGGTGTTGAGTGATTAGACTTGTTTGGATGATTTTGAATTGATTCAGCAATATATGGAGAGGTCTGAGGATAGGAAGAGAAAGGGAGATATTGGGGGCTTTGATAGACTGGCCATCTATGGACTGGAGGAACCACATTTTGGGCTTGAGGCAGTATGAAGTTGTTTGGAAGAGGAGTTGAAAGGAAGTTATCATAGAATATTGGTCTTTTTTGTGCATCTGAGGTTTGAGGAAGCATATTTTGGAAATGGGTATTTTGAGGGATCTCATCTGGAATTACTTTTTGTATTGTGTTTTCCATAATAGCATGTATATGAGATAGTGATTGTCACAGGTAACCAGGTTTTCCAGGACTTCCTGTACTCTTATCCATTAAAACCCATACTCATACCAAGGGTGTGGGTTTTTTATGGGTCAGGATAGGGGTTTTGTAAATACCCAGAGGTACAATGACCCATCAATGTGTATTGTACTAAAATAATATCAACACATATTTATATTACTGACATTCTGTAGTAATTAAATACATAATAAAAACTAAGGTATAACACACTGGCAGTAAGGAGATATGTACTTCCTCACTATGGCAAAATAGGAAAAAAAGGACAACAAGACAAGGAGGGGAATCCTTGTCTTGTTAAATGGGTGATGACATCAAAAACATAGAAAATTGATGTGATAAGATGGCCGCAACCCATCTAAGATGGGTTGCCCACCCAGACACACTGATAATGGTGAAATTGATTATCAGGAAAAATCCTTTGGTCTTAGGATGTCCCAGATTAACCTGAAATTTTCAGGTTTCCTAATAGTTCTCAAGGATAACCAGGTTACTCCTGAGACAGACTAGGTCATCCCTTAGGGTTCTCAAAGATATCCTGAAGTACCTGGCAAACTTGAGGATTATCTGGAATAACCTCAGTCATCTTGATAAACCTGAGGTTGTTCTGAACTACCCTTAGATTAACCTCAGGTTAATTCTAAATTAGCCTGAAGTTAACTCTAAATTGACTTCAGATTATTCTAAGTTAGCTTTAGAATACTCTAGGTCAACTCTAGAGTACTCTGGGTTGACCTCAGGTTAGTCCTGAATTAATCTCAATCTGCTCTGGGTTAGCCTCAGGATAGTTCTGGGTTAACCCCAGGATTTCCCTAGATTAACCTGGAGCAACCTAGGTCAATCCAGGGTAACCCAGATATATCCTCATAAGTCTGCAACCTTTATAACTAGAAAAAAAAAACATTAGTAGAATAGAATAGTATATAATATCAGTTTAAAATTATTGTAATTGTATTTAGAATAGTCAGTTTTTAGTGTGAGAATTATAAAACATGTGACTTTTCACTTGTCTTTTCTGTCATCATTGAAACTTGTTACTATAATTTTCTGGTCTCAAATCCAAACAAATAGTAAATAAAGATTTGATCCCATTCGAACACTTGCTCTACAAATTAATAAAAGCATATCAAGTTTGATAAATGGACTTAATAGACTTTGAAGTTATAAGTTCAAGTTTAATTATTAAATTGGATTTAGATTTATTATTATCAATATAAGCTAATGTTAAATACATATGAAATAAATTTTAAGCTAGATTTAACAAGTGCTAAGTTAATTCAGGATTACTCAGAGACATCCAGAACAATCTAGGACAATCAAAAGCAGATCCAGGACAGATCCGGGACTACTTCAGGACAATCTGGGGCTACTCTGAGGATTATCTGAGATAATCTAGAGTATCTTAGATTTTTTTTACCAACTAACTTAGGTTGAGGGACCCACAGAGGGGCTTAGCAAACCTCATAATCCTGGTTGTCCTGGGGCAACCCAGGGTCTCTAGGGTGATCTGGATCAGTCTTGAATCACCCTAGGCCTATAGGGTTTTTTCTAATGATGTGACAAGATGAATTGCCCACCCAGACATGCCGATAACAGTGAAATCAACATGACTAGGTGAGTTGCACCACCCAGACACGTCAATAAACGAGAAATTAATGTGACTACATTAGGAAAATCTCTATAGACTTAGAGTGATTCAAGACTGACCCAGGTTATCCTAGAGACCCTGGGTTGCCCCAGGACAACTAGGATTATCAGGTTTGCTAGATCATCCTGAAGGTCCCTCAACCTAAGTTAGTTGATAAAAAAAATCTAAGATACTCTAGATTATCTCAGATAACCCTCAGAGTAGCCCCAGGCTGTCCTGAAGTAGTCCTGGATCTGTCCTGAATTGTTCAGGGTGTCTCTGGATAATCCTGAATTAACTTAGCATTTGTTAAATCTAGCTTAAAAAAATTTATTTCATATGTATTTGACATTAGCTTATATTGATAATAATAAATCTAATAATTAAACTTGAACTTATAACTTCAATGTCTATTAAATCTATTTATCAAACTTGATATGCTTTTATTAATTTATAGAGCAAGTGTTTAAATGGAGTCAAATCTTTATTTACTATTTGTTTGGATTTGAAGGCCAGAAAATTATAGTTAGTTTTTAGTGTGAGAATTATAAAATATGTGACTTTTCACTTGTCATTATTGAGACTTATTACTATTCTAAATACAATTACAATGATTTTAAACTGATATTATATACTATTCTACTCTACTAATGAAACTATATTCTTTTTTCTAGTTATAAAGGTTGCAGACTTATGAGGATATATCTGGGTTACCCTGGATTGACCTAGCTCCAGGTTAATCTAGGGAAATCCTGGGATTAACACAAGACTATCCTGGGATTAACACAAGACTATGCTGAGGCTAACCCAGAGCAGATTGAGATTAATTCAGGACTAACCTGAGGTTAACCCAGAGTACTCTAGAGTTGACCTAGAGTATCCTGAAGCTAACTTAGAATAATCTGAAGTCAATTTAGAGTTAACTTCAGGCTAATTTAGAATTAACCTGAGGTTAATCTATAGGTAGTTCAAGACAACCTCAGGTTTATTAAGATAACTGAGGTTATTCCAGGTAATCCTCAAGTTTGCCAGGTAGTCAGGATACCTTTGAAAACTCTAAAAGGTAATCTAGTCTGTCTCAGAAGTAACCTGGTTATCCTTGAGAACTATCAGGAAACCTGAAAATTTCAGATTAACCTGGAACACCCTAAGACAAAAGGGTTTTTCCTGATGTAGATGGAAAAACCTATGTGGACACATCGACAAAGGTGAAATCAACATGAATTGGTAGGAAAACTCACACAGACATGTTGATAAAGATGAAATCAATGTGACTAGGTGGGTTTTCCCATCTGGACACATCAATAAAGGTGAAATCTGTAACAAGTGTGCTGCCAGAAGAGTTGAATGACCCACAGAAGTGGAGGATTGCTCTGTGGAACAGATTGTTGTCTCATCGGAAGTGGAGTGGGAGCGGGACAGAACTGGATGGCACAGGAACAGAGTGACGGAAGGGCTTGGCTTCAGCATGCTATGCTGCGCCTCCATGGATTGCGGTGCCCCATTTCAGATGACAGATGATGGGTCCGCAGACCAAGCCTAAAGGCTGGCCACAGACTAAGCGGGGGTGTGGAAACAAGGTTGAAGATAGGGACAAGAATAGATTAATGAAACAATATAACTGGTATTGTATAATCAGTTTTCTGGCTAGCTTGCCAGGACTAGATACATGCCATATAAATACTACAAGTAAACAATGATAAGTAAAAGGACAATAGGAACAAAGGGAAAGTAACTAAGGTATTGTCCCTCAATGGTAACAATAATAAACAATGTAATATATAACAATATGAAGTGGAACAGTGATAAGGTGGAATAGAGACAGAACAGGAACAGAAGCAGAACAGGATCAGAGATGGAATAGAATCGGAACAGGATCGGAAGACATAAATGGAGCGGAATAGGGTTTTTAGAAGTGGGACTTGCCTTAGTGGAATAGTATGTGACAAAATCAATGTAACTAGGTGGGGCAACTCACCTGGTCATGTCAAAAACAATGAAGTTGACATGCCAAGGTGGATTTTCCCACTTGGACACGTTGATAAAGGTGGAATTGATGTGACTAGGTGGGATTTCCCATCCAGACACATTGAAAATAATGAAGTCAACATGCCAAAGTGGGTTTTTCCATCTGGACACATCAATAAAGATGAAGTTGATGTGCCAAGGTGAGTTGTTCCATCCAGACACATCAATAAAGAAGGAATTGACATGATTAGATGAGGCAATCCACCTGGTTAAGTCGAAAATAATGAAGTTAACATGCCAAGGTGGGTTTTCTCTCCTGGACATGTTGATAAAGAGAAATTGATGTGACTAGGTGGATTTTCCCATCTGAACACATAAAAAATGATGAAGTCAATGTGCCAAGGTGGGTTTTCCCATCCAGACATGTCAATAAACATGGAATCGATGTGACTAAATGGAGAAACACATCTGGATACATCAATAAATAAGAAATTGATGTGACTTGGTGGAGTGGCCCACCTGGACACATCAAAAATGATGAAATTAATATGCCAAGATGGGAAAACTCACCTGAACACATCAAAAATGATGAAATTAATGTGCTGAGGTGGGGTTGTCCCATTCAGACACATTAAGAACAGTGAAATTGACGTGTCAAGATGGGCAAATCCACCTTGACACGTCAAAAAATGAGCCTGTTTAGAAAGATGAATTAATATATTATTCATGTTGTGAATTTTTTTATAAATATATATCTGAATGGGGGAGTGAGTGGAGCACATCTATTTTCCCCATGCCCTTCTGCTTTATACCTGTCATTGTCATTGAAAACAACTGTGAATGGATCATTTTGTAGATAGTTAGTATAAATAGATAAAAAGAAAAACTTCAGGTGCACCTTGTACACCTGCCCCTCTCTATGTGCTTGCTATACCAGTTTTATCTGATGCAATAATAACTGGAGCAAGCATTGCATTGGATGGAAGTTTGGACTATATGAGATAAGTGAGATAGAATATCAAATTTCATACCTGGATGCTATGCGACCATTTTTCTGTTCACATCTTAGTAAAGATTCAATTTTCCTTGAATTTATCTGAAAATACTTTTGTAGGAGCATATACAAGATGCTCAGTATTGAATAGATCCTTCCAAATGCTTTGAATGGCCTTGATAGAGTCCTGATAGCAGATTGTCAATTCTTCTTCAGAACAATCTTTAAAGAATAACTTTTCAGCATTCCATTCTTCTGCATACTGTTGATTTTTTAATGAAGACCTCAGACATTGTGATAAGAAAGTCCCAGCTTCTTGATGACCTAGTGGTATGAATCTGAGTAACAAGATACTGTACAATTTCGACCAAGTGTTCATGCGATGTGATGCATAACGCTCTGAACTGATGAACAACTGTTCAAAAGCCTAAGTGGTGTGTGACATAGTAAGAATTCTGTTCTCTAGCTATTCAAAGGCATGGGTTGTGTATCCCCTTGCTTTCTTGCTAGAAGTTGCACCTCAGGTAAGTTCTGGTAAAGGAGTAACTTGAAAAAAACTGTATATTTCACAATATAAAATTTATCTGTGTCTGGTGCAAAAAATTGAATATTTTAACTTAAATTACATGTAATTTTATTATATCACAGCAATTAGACTTAGAAGTAACCTAGAAAAAAGGACTTTTCCAAAAATTTAAAAAGAACTGTTCAAAGATTTCCTTTTTTGGAATGTCACAGTGTTCAACATCTTCTGGGACATGTGACATACCCTGAATTTGGTTCAGTTCAGGGCTCCATGTGATGTGTGACTGAACACATGGTTGGAATTTTACAGTAAATGTAGTCTAAAAGAAAACCATATACACCAGGAATTTCCAACAACCTGTCAACTGCAGAATGTCTGACACTTTCCTTGACTATCTATTCTGCTATTTTCCCAAGGGGGTGGCGGAAATAAAATTTTGGATATAGGGTTACAAAAAAAGTTAACATAAAATTTTAGACCCCTCCCCCTCCCCTCCTTCCTAATATAGTATATCTTCCAGGAA
>JAIUJM010001066.1:0-10625 GCA_026262225.1 Inosperma sp. D86 | reverse complement strand
AAAAGTTGCTCCAGTGTAGGGGGCGCGTTTAGCAGCAGACTCCATATGAAAGTTGATCGACTCATCATCAACTTCAAGTTGATCGATTTGTCATCAACGGTATCGGAGTCTGCCTCCGGGAGACTAGTTCAGGTGAGCATTTCAATAATTTCAGAGTACTACGGTGTAAGGATGGCCTACTACCTTATACGTAAACCATATAAGCCCCAGATAGCAGAATAACTCTTCTGTTATGGTGTAGTGGCTAGCGCGGGGCACACTGGCTGAAATGAAATGAAATTCAAATGTGAAATGAGCCCCAAATAAGCTCAAATTGGGCGCTCTGAATCTGCCGCTCAGAACAACCCTATTCAGATATCTTGTAACCATCGGGCTCGTGTTTCATGTCAGAACATGAGGTAGGGCCCATTCAAATGAGCCCTCAGCCCTACCTAACAGGCAAACATCTTTTTGCACTTCAAGTTGACATTTATCAACTTTTTTGGCAGCACTATTCGGCCCACACACAAAGTTCACCTTCCCGCAACCCCATTTTTCCCTTCGAGTTAGTGCTTAGTAGTCAACATGAGGGAAACTTGTGTTCAGGCAAGTGCTCAAGAGAAACGTTTGCGAATAATTATTTCGCTCCGCATCCTCCGAGTCCGTTCTTGAGAGGATATCTAAATCCTGATGCCTTGAGGATAAGTAGAAATCGTTTCTGTCCCAATGTGGTCACTCGTGCACATTCAAATGTTTTAAATGAAATAGCCACTTCTTTTTCAAGGTCTTTAAGACCGTTGCTCCTTCATTCAGGTCACCTCTTTCAATGGCCAAATTGCTAGCGGCCGGGCCACAACTTGCCTTCTTTCTCACTGGTGAGTATGATGACCAACAATATGTAGACGGTGACTCACCGAAAGAATTCTAGTACTTATTCGTCAGTGGTGAACCTTTTAGTCCGTTACATTCTATTCACCATCTCGGTACTTGGACAGAACTGGTGATTGTGCTTACAATGGCAGGAATGGCCTTTAAATTGGTATCTATTGCAGTTCTCCCTGCCGTTGGCGCACCTCACGTCAAATTTAAAAAATAGGTCAAGGAAAATGTTGATTTGCAAGACCCACTCCAACAGTCAAAGTATACAGTAAGCGTCATATCTCCAAGCATTGCCATAATCTAATCACGTTACAGACACTGTCCTGTTACTTGGCAGTTTTTACCGTCGCTCAGTGAGTGAGGCTAGGAATATCGCCTGATCTTGTTTTCGACGGATTCTCACCATTGACAATTACTCAACAGAGTTCTCGAACTTGTCATGACATTGGAAGCCCTTCGGCTATGCGACATGCTTCAAGTAGTTGTCCTCCTTTGTGCGCTTCATATCCTATCTTCATTCTGGATAGCAACTCAACCATCGACGAATAGTGCTCAACCCTGCCCTTACGGCATTGGCAGCGGTTCATTTTAGCCAGATAAAACCGATCCTAATAGTTGCAAGCCTGTCACCATGGCAGTGCTATAAATTTTTTGGGCCCGCAGTGCGTACTTGTAATGTCGCTTTCTTCATCCTTTCTCAGCCAGTCACGTAGGCATGCGAGAGTTACCAATCGCTCTGGACGCAGGTCGAACCTTACTTGATAGCCGTGCCAAGTATTCTTTTTGCAGCATGGTTATCCATGCTTTTTTGGGCGACACAACTCCGGTGCGTCGAGTCACCTGGATTTTATCATTCCAACTGCTCATTCCACTTTAGATTCAGTTGGGAAACCTTGAAGGCTGCAGAATCTAGGATACGGAATACTCAACGTGCAGTTTACATGCTGAAAATTTCCTCCTTCTGTTTCATTGGAGTAGTGTCACAGGTGGTCTCCTGTCATTATGTCTTGGGTCCTTCTCATCGGTCATTCTAGCTCTTAATTGCAAAAGTGCCGACAGATACTATTGATTTTGGGCTAGCCATTGCCTCTGTTCCTGTTGCCTTTATCGTTCTTCTCATTCTTACTTTTGCTTTGAACCAAGATTGGAAATGGTAATTTTTCTCCATATCGAGTTTTCCACCAGAGTCTGACAGCCAACAAGGTTGATAGTCATGAGTAGGTTGTTAATGTTGGGTGCAACGGGTTACCGTATGTTGTTCCACAATGCCGTGTTTCCAGTGATACCCACTCACTAACAACCCTAGTTGGCAAGTCAAATGAGGATTATAATGTTTTGCTGGCTGCTGACGAACCTATAGCATACGTGATCAGCCGCATCTTTAACCCTAACATACAAGCTTGGTACCTCAAGATAAATCAGGTCAACGTCACATTTTTTAGTGAGTATTTGCACTTTTCTGCAGTAACAGATTTGACCAGTACACCGTTTCAAGTCGCAGTGTCATTATTTGCCCTACTGGTAATAAGCGTTTATCTTTTGGTGCCAAATTTAAGAAGTGTATTGGCTTGGGTATTGGAAAAGTGGAAGAACAAGAAACGTGGATCAAGGGCGAGAGGGCTTGGGCCAGAAGAAGGAAACAAAGAAACCTCTGCCCTTCCGACGGAGACTGGTCAGTGATGAGCGCTCGATGAGCATGCAGAGTATTGAGAATTAAGCTGATTAGCATCCACTATTTCTCCCTGAACCACCACCAATTGGGGTTGGATTTAAAATTTCAGAACTACAAGCAAAGTATCAGGAGTTGCGTACATTCGAGCAAAAGATCGTGAAGAAATCAAAATAAATAGAGCATTGTGATTCGCTACGCGCAAAATCCCCTTTCCGCCACCACCAGCAAACAACTCAGTTCCATTGGCAAAGGAATACTCCTTACCTAGAACCTCCGCAGATCAATGAGTGCCAAATACACCGGCTTCCTTAGACTCCCTTGCTGAACATCGTCAATGGTACGACACAAGGACAGTAATACAAACATAGCGAGAAAAGTTGCATAAATAAGAAAGATTCAAACAAATTGCGAGCATATGTGGAATGGAAATATATGATAGCTAAAAGGGATGAGGGAAGTACTCTGACCAACGAGGTGTCAGGAATGTACGGTAGTCATAAGGTGTGAACATGAAATAAATAAGCACGATAATCAAACTGATTCGCCCAATCACAGAAACAACCAGAAGTACCCATACAACGTACTTATTTAACAAATCCAAGTCATTTAACCACTTGCCTTTGTTCGACAAACCTGAGTCCTTGGACAGCTTGTTCAAGACGAAGGACACCACCGAGCAAATGGGTGTTACTATCAACAGGTAGAACGACAAAGAGGATCCTGCGATGCCCAACACAAACCAGATGCGGCCGCGAGTGGTAGCAAGTCCTCCATTTAAGGAGGCGACTATGAGATGGGTTGCACCAGATAGCGATCCAAGAACGGATGTGAACAGGAATGGGATCTGGAATGACGCGTGTCCATCATATGCATAAATATCGGACGAGGAGATGTGGTCCTTCGTATTGCCACGGTCAAACCGCAGTATCGAAGTGGCTAACTCCAAGCAGTTTGGAGAGGTGCCTGTACATGGCTGGGAGATCCGTGAACTGGGAGGATTAGGATCGCATGGAAGAGGAAGGTTGATGCCTTTGGGTTTATACCACCACAAGCCTTTTGTGAAGGCACTGAGGCAGGCAAATGTGAATGTTAGGATCTCAACCTCTGTGGCAAATAGATCTGGCGATTGGATTCGGTTTATGGTGTCCATTACGAACCACAAAATCTGAGCGATCGCAAGAAACTTCACGAAGTAATCCTCCTTGTTTTTGTCCAGAATTTCTTCATCCGTTGGCATTTTAATGTTGTGACGGGGGTAGGGCGAGATAATACGGCCTTCATTGTCTTGACAACCTCCCATCAAGGCAAAGAACGCCTGTCTCATTGTCCAATTAACCTGTCTCCTTGTCTGATAAACCTGTCCATTACTGCACAAGTGAATGCTCTCTTCGCCGCCCTCTGCATAAACATTTTGAGGAAAGCAGAGACAGGGAAAACAACAGCGGGACACACCTTTATTCTTCGTCAGCTCTCGAGCTGCGAAATACTGTTTCGAAGCCCATAGCAGCAACAGTTCCGGCATGATCAGGGTTACAACCCAGAGTTGTATCTTGTAATAAAGCCCGGCAGGCGAGCACCGGTGAGGAGGAATATTTGGATGGATTGTTACCCAGGTGCAGGCAAATAGGGTCAGCACGCAGGTCCAAATGATTTTCCAGGTAGTACGATATCCATAATGTTCAAATTTGTCTGTCCAGTCTTCTCTGGTTCCATCTGGAAGAATGTGGTACGGTACCAGGATCAAGTCTTTGTTGATATTCATGATGAGAGGAGGTAGTGCAAATCAAAAGTCAAGCAGATTCGGGATTTGAAGCGTCCTGACGAACTGGTGTATGGAAAGCCTAGACAGATGTGTTAGTAATGTTATGTTTAATAAGGGCGAGACAAACATGATCTTTGGACCACCCGTGAATACACGCATCTATTCTACCTGGATGGAATTGGCATCGGCTACACGTTTCGAGTAAATGCTGGAAACACGCCGTGCTTAATGGCATTGGCACCGAAATAAACGGGAGAAACGACTGCCTGATTTGTATGAATCTTGATCTGAAGTGTATCATCCTGGATGGTACCTGCCACAAGCAAATAAATTCATGCCAAATTCGGTTGCATTCAAAGACTGTGTGTTGAATCCAAAACTAGCTAGTACGATGGCCCAATCTGTGACCGGAAGTAACAAGCTCTTAGGGCTAAGGGCAGATGCCAAGCGACTACACAGTTTGATAACTTTGAATGGCTCCGATGTTCAACGTTCAACGACAGCTCGAATAGACCCAAATGGGGCTTAGTGATGGTACAAACAAACCATGCCAAATTCGGTAGGAGCCGGGAGGGTTCCGCTGAACATTTACCAAATATAGTATAATATTTGTACCAGCCACAAGTAGGTCATCAATGAGAGTTATGAGAACTCCATCTCCTCGTCCTTTCTGTTAGTATGTATTTAAAATGGTCTAAACCATTGAGAAATTTAGATATTATACTCACCATCTGAACTCCTGCAAATAATTTCATTCCTTCGCTCATTCTTCCAGAAAACAACAGACTTGCAACAGATCTTCGCAAAGCATCTGGTGTTCAGCATACCAATCACCTTATAAGTTTTGCCAGCGCTCCGTTGAGGAAAACAACATATTTTGCGCAAAATTATAGTACACGAACGGATATATCATCATGTGCAGATAGGTCATAGTAAACTGTGGTGCAACTCAATAGAAATCCTCTTCATCATTACCAGTATCACCACCAGGCCTAAAAAGCGCCAGCAGTTCGTCCATGCCAAGACGCATATCTTTGATCTTGTCACCACTAAGCGCAGCAGAAGCAAGCGCTCGCTTCTTTTCCTGCAACTTATCATTTGAAGATTTTGTCAATTCACAAAATCAAAATTCGAATTTACAGAGTAGCGACTCACAACTAAAATACGATCCTCGACAGTCTCATCGATCTTGAGCTTGAAGATGTTCACATCCCGAGTTTGACCAAAGCGATGAGCTCGATCAAAGGCCTGATCCTGTAAAAAGATGAGCCAACCTAGGCATGAGAGGTTTAATCAACTGAGATGTACCTCGAGAGCAGGGTTCCACCAAAGATCGACAAGAATGACGTTGTTGCAAGCGGTCAAGTTCAGTCCTGCACATTGCTAGTATCACTTGAGGTCGACCGGAATACATAGAAACACCCACCCGTACTACCCGCCTTGAACGAAATCAGAATAACTCTGGTCGACGAACTCGTCTTTATCTTGGCCAATGATGCTTCTCTATCCTTCGGGTTCATGGAGCCATCATCTGTCAAAACAAAGATTCAGAAATTACTCCGTGCCCGATATTTAATGAAACACTTACACCGAACAAATCTAACACCTTCAGCCCTCAGGAACGGCTCCAGCAAGTCAAGCATGCTCGTAAACTGAGAGAAAATTATCGTCTTTTCTTCTTTGTTTGATCTTTGATCAATCTCTCGGAGAAGCTTGAGCACCATCCTAATCTTCGCTGATGTAGGGCAATTGTTCCCCATTTCCTTCGCCTTGGCTGCCAGAGTCACGCAATCACGACAATAGGCATCAGAATCGCCGACATTTTTTGGGGTAATCCTTTTGGAAAGGGTCAAGAGAATGCAAGAACAAGCATTTGAACATTTACGCACTCAATAGTGCACATTTGACACTTTTTAGTGACACCCATCTGTTCGAAAGCGGCGACAAGGTCATCGGCATCCCCATCGTCCTGGCTGTTTCGAACGGCCTTTGGTTCTAGAGCATCTCTATCACCTTTGTAATCCTGAGAGACAAGTATGGGATGATCGCAAGCTGTGTGTAAGTCAATCAAAACTAATCAAGGCGGTATGACTTGAATAATTTACCTTGACGAAGCCTCAGCAACAAAGTCAAGACACCAATATAGCTGCTTCCCTTTTCTTTGCGGGACATAAGTTCTTCGATCGTGTTCTTCAAGTTATTCTCAAGGGAATGGTAAAATTCTCTCTCCAAAGCATCGAACTCACACGAGACGATATTGACGTGACGTCCCGGGAGCTTGATGAGGACCTCTCCGTTCAAGAGTTGGTCCTTCTTACGGCGAAGCATGACCTGCTTGAGCACGACTTGGAGTCGCTTCATGGCTCGACCAGCTCCACGGCTGTTCTTCACCGGTTTGGCAATTTGTTCGTTGAACGTGTCCCAATTTGAGAGAGGCTTGACACGAAGGAATTTCAGGAGGGAATAGAGCTCCGTAACATTGTTTTGCCTGAATTCATTGTCAAAAAAAATCTTGACGGAGAAAAGATAATCATACATTGGAGTACCAGTAAGACACCAACGGAATTTGCCCTGTAACTCACAGCATGCGATGGCGCCTTTGGTTTTGACATTTTTGATGTTATGAGCCTCGTCTGAAAAAGGTGATGTCAGATTCACGGGGCAGTCACAGCAAATGAAGGTACCCAGGACGATGCGCCACCATTTCACACCATATAAAGCACATTTCTTCTTGCTTGTGGAAGTTTTCTTCTTTGCTGTATGTCCAAAGTCAGAGGAGTCGGAGTCATCAAGGGATGCCTTCGACGCAGACGCCTTCTTAGAACTTTTAGATTCATCTTTCGCAGCCGGATTATAAACGCCATATTCGGACTTGACAGTGTCGTAAGTTGTGACAACGATATGCTGTTGTTGCAATACCGCGGGATCTGTGATGAGATGGATTAGTCGAGGACTTTCATTAAAAGAACATTGGGTAACCTGTTGTACGATCGGGACCATGATGCTTTAGGACACGTAACTTTGTCATTTTGGTCACTTCGGCAGCCCATTGCTCGACGAGGGCAAGTGGACAAACAACCCTGAGGTGGATATGAAGATAAATTCTCACTAAAGAATTGTAAGCGAATACTCACAATGTCGAGGCACTCCACCCGGCCTCTTTGTCCGATTTCCTCGCTCGGCCTTCGACAATCCGGGTAAGAGTTTGTATCGTCTTTCCAAGACTAAGGAACGAGTTAAAGTTGCTCCCGAGAACGAAGAGTGTTTGAGCTTACCCCATATCATCAGCCAAAATGCCGCCCGCTCGCTTCTTCGACAGGTCCTCCCTATCCTTCATCCATGCACGACCAAGGATTTGATGTGGTAGGAGTTTAATACCCTCCTTGAAGCCGTCGACCAGTGCTTGGGACATGTCAATCTCGATATCATCATTGAGATCCTGATTCATGGCGCCAGTCATCAAATCCCTAAGCGCCTTTTCCGCTTCTGCTGGACTCATAACGGTATAGTCGTTATGGAAATCGGGAATTTTGACTTCTTCATCGTCGCCTACATTCTCAACGGCTGGTTGGGGTTGCGGCACCACTGCTGGTTTGGAAGGGGGAAGCCTGTCTGTCTTTGAAGGTATGCGAATAGGCACACCAGACCCAGCAGGCCATGTAGGCTGGGCCGATCGAGAATCGGATGGTGGTTTCTGCATTATAACTGGCTGTACTTGTGGCTGTGAGGGGATACGTGAGGTGGGTGGGTTCCTGGGCTTCCTGCATAAATAAAATAAAATTTATATCTAAATTTTAAATTGGGGTAGTGGTACGAGACTCACACTTCCGTAATTTCAACCGAGTCACCCTTGCCGTCATCACTGTCCAGTTCGTCTTCCTCATCAGAAGAAATGATGATAGTGCTGCTCTTGAGTTTTGGCATTGCTGGTGGTGGTACAGGACGAGTGACTGTGACAGAGGGCGCTGACGAGGTGGAGCTTGTCGAAGCAATCGACTTGAAAAGAATGTGTGAGATTAAAAGGAGTTTAAAAGAAAAAAACCGACAATAGGCTCCGATTGCTGACGTGGGCCCCGAAATTCAGGGTAAAGTTTGGGGTCTTCCATCAGGCGTTTCCGGCTAGAGTGCAATGTCATGACTCATAAAAAGCAAGGCAACGGCTATTTCAAACTAACATGTGTTCCATTGGCATCCTCAACAATCAGGACTGGTTTGACGACAATGTTGGTGGAAGGTGTTCAAGTTGAACATACAGAAGGAGACGCGTCGCAATATTGAACGTCATGTGATCGTACATAATTGTTTCCGCTTTTGGTAAGCATCGTCGCTGTCATGGAACTTGATGGAAGGGCGAGTAACTTCAAGCTTGCATGCCAGGAGCTCTTGGAAGTGTCATTTGCTACGCTCCAAGTTCAGTGACACAGACTTTGAGGTAATTTATTACATACTAGTGGGTGGCATGAAATCCTAGACCATCGGGAAAACCCGCCAGTGGACCTCATGTTTGTATACTACTTTACGGAAAGTAATTACCCGAGATGTGTAGAGTTGAGGTAATTAAGAGCCTTTCACTCGATCCTATCGGTGAGGTCTCAGGGATGCACTTTTTTACTACAGTTCGGTTGATTCAAACTATCACGTAGCTTTTTTGGCACGCTTAAGCCTTAGGGTTTCCGTCCTACGAAGAATTGCTGAAATGGTCTTCACCGGAAGCGGCGTGTCGAACCCAGTACCGATCCAAGATGTCAAATGCACGATCTGATATGATTTGAAGGAAATGTCGGCCAGGTTGTTACTGCCTCGTCATTAAAAACATTCGGTAATGCGGGAATCACGGAATCATGGTACCGTCTCATGAAGGGAACATTTTAATTTGTCGTGACAGCTTCGATGTTCGAGGCAAACAACGAGTTCTAGATGTTACGGTCGGTCATCAAAATTCGTCTTTCCTCAAATACGGGCGTCCCCAAATTCAATAGTAAATGAAGTTCATCGTTTTTACATAACTTCACCGCGCTCTTTCACAAGGAACTAGCCGCTAGAGGTCTAAAATAGAGACATTGGGAGTAGCCTCTGCTTTGTTCAAGCTTTGCGATCACTCTTGCACTGGCAATCGATCCCGAGGACGTCTATGCTGCAAGATTCAACAAGTTTGACCCTAGTCTTGGCCAAAAATGATACCATGACCGATGCTGACGACACGGCTGTTCGAGAGCTGTTCATGCTAAGCTCACTGCTTTCCCTTTTATCTTTTCGAGAGTCCATTCGAACATCAACCAGCGCATCAAAGACAATCATCTCCCCTTTTAAGAGTCTCTCTGACGAGGTATGTGTAAGCAGCAAAAAGGCGACTTGAGTCGCAATCGATTAGTGTACCAAGATATACAAACTGAGAAGTAGTCTAGACTCTTGTACTACGTATCTACGAGCACCTATAAAGAAGCGAAGCAATAAGAAAATGTCAATGTGAGGACATAAGGAGTGTGAATCCTTAATTGCCAAGAATAAGGTACCGGGAACAAATCCGAACTCCTCGTATCAAGTTTGTCCCTCGGGCTTCCCATATAAATACGATCTCCAACAGTATGGCCCAAATATGAATGCGATATGGATCCAAAGAAGGAACTTCCATGGTGCCCCAAAGGCCTTCCTATGGCAATACATCCTGAGAGCAGTCCCTCAACCACGCAAATGGTTCCTGAGCTTTTTCACCTCATTCAATTGTTACTTCCAATCAGAATCTTGGACGGTACCGATAAAGATAGAGACACTGTGTCAAAGTTCAAGTTGTGGTAGCGACAGCTGTTTGGAGGTCTACACACTCTGCAAGCTTTCACGTTGAAGAAAGATCAAGTACTTGGGCCGAGGAGTTCAATCACCAGCTCGGGAAAGTTGCACAGTACCATTGTGGCATGGGTTTACGTTTCAAGAGGGCGTATCGATAGGTGGTACTTTCAAGTATCGTTGGCCAAAACCAAGATCTCAAACCGAGAACCCCAGCCTTTTCCTTGGCGAGTTTGTGGAGCCCGTGCGGCTCGCCAAGGGGAAGCATGATTTGGAGTGTTTAGCAGGCATTCTGCGAGCGATAAGATGCAGCAAGCTGTGTTACCTCGCTGCATCGACCTGGAAACCGAACCCGGATTTGATCCCTGCATTACCGGATGTTTTTGAGGCGAGAAAAACGTTACAGCGCCGTTCTTTGATACCATGCATTTGCTGATACCATGCATTTGCTGATTGAGCACGAGCCAGTGTTCTCTGATGCCCATTAGTATTTAGTAGTATGAGTCTTTGGTGGATAGCCAACTTGAAGCCTTGGCGTCAAGAAAGGCG
>JAIUJM010001065.1:0-10627 GCA_026262225.1 Inosperma sp. D86 | reverse complement strand
TGTCCCTCGACCAGTAGAAGCAGTTTTTCCGCCAAGAGCAATCGTGATGGCAGATAGGACAGCACTTTTCCCACCTGTAAATTCTGTTGGGGTCGTTCGGAAGCAAAATACAAAGTAAAGACATACTCCCATTGTGGCCTGAGGATAGCGTCGTCGTTTGGATATACAGCAAAGAAAATAAAAGGAACTCACCGATGATGAAATTAATCTGCGGGCCGAAAGTGAATCTAAGGAATCGATGACACATAAACCGGTGCATCTCGATGTACTCAATAACGCCATGTTCAGCAATCCCCTGTAATTTCATAAATCTAACTGATCAAAGGAATGACAAAGAAACGTACACCTTGGATCTTCCTCTTACTCTCCAAGTGTGCACGAAGTGCAGCACCGTATTTGGCCTCAAATTGCTCATCATCCATATCTATTTGCTGTTTCTTTATGTCCTCCTCGTCTTCGTCCTCTTGATTATCTTCGTCATCTTCCTCTTCAGACTCTTCGTCAGACTCTTCATGCCCTCGACCTTTGCCCTTGGCTTTCCTTTCACGTGTATTGCGTGGCTGAGTCTTAGATACCTCTATATCTTCATCGCTATCAGTTGTACGAGCACGTTTGGCAGATGAAGCATTGGATATCGGTTCTTCCTCGTCTTCTATAACCAAGTTTCGTTTACGCATGGCAGATTAGTGTGATGAGATGACTCTGACAGGTCGCGTCGCGTTCAGACGCGTCAAGCCAAATCTGAACAAACAAAGTTCAACTTGGGGTTTGTTCCGTTCAACAGCTTTTCTTGAAACTGATTTACTCTACTTATTCAAAAGGGATGCGTTGACCTTGGACGTCATTTGTGTTTTATCTGCCTGGCAGCGCTAGCGCGTCCGACATCTAAATTGCAGGTCTTTGCAGTGGCAGATGGTGACTGGTTTGCGACTAGGATTTATCATTTTGGTCCTCGATTGCTTACGAGCATTTTTGTCACAGGAGCGGCTCGGAAGAGGCCACTACTTTGAAGTATTGTGTTTACACAGATCATCGATTTAAACTCCATTCCGCCTTGTGGCCTTGTGCGATTAACGCAACGTTACTTTGGAATGGGCAGACCAGTGGATGGTTACATCAATACGTGTCACTTGTTAGGCATGTTACTCATAGCCTGACAGATTTACAAGATGCCTTCTTGTCTCGACAACCGTGTTCATACTGGGATGTTCTCTGATGTTCTCGTGAGATGCACGGCACGACAAAAATTTGCTTCATGGAGCAGCGTAGATCAAAAATAAAAAGATTTTATATCCAAATCGGTGAATCATGGGTAACATTCTGCGTCCTGCATGAAAGCTTGATTCCCCGCGTGCACCCTGGTTAACGATCTCGTGTGGCAACTCTCATGTCATCCCGCATCCAGCTTCGGAGCCTGCACCTCTTTGAATTAAAATTCGCCTGTCCATGCACTCATCTTGATCTACTCACTGCATATCATGGTCTTGTGATGGTTGCAATTTATCATCACCTTCTTTCCACCAGTCACCAGTGTGTATGCCTTTCTACTATTTTGCTCGAACACACGGTTTGACGCGACGTTTGTCGTGTTCGCCTATGTTACGATCATCTGGTTCACTCCGGTAGTCCAAACTTGTTCCATTGCTTCACAGAAAACAGGATAGTTGGCTATCGAAGGTTCTGGTGTTTGTCTACCTACTTACTCATCGGCTTGATTGGAGGTTTCTATTTGCTTATACCAGACCAGCGTCTGTCCTCTGCCTACTAGATTTCGAAGTATGAGGCTCATGCGGTTTTCCTGGTATTTTTAGGTTATTTGACAACATTCCCACAGCACTTCAGATAATTGTGAGTGTCACCGGTCACCTGGCCGGTGATCCCTGGCCTCCAAGTTCCAACATGCTCATCCCCGCAGTAGATTGCTATCGACAAAAATTAACAATTCGTTGGTCGACGTGGTGTAATCAGTTTGCTTGCAGTCTCATCCACTGCTGCATCGGCCCCGGCATGCTCTTTGTCTGCATGGTCTTGTACAATTCTACCAACTTTAAGTTTAAAGGTAAACTTAAATCGGAAATACTGGGAAACTAAGAGTAATGGACCAAAAATATGGCTGGACATTTCGATGTTGATGCATATGGTGGTTCATAACTTGATTTTACGCACCATCCATGTGGTTGGATGCTTTGCAACAAAAATGTCAGGACAAATTTAGTGCAGAAATTGTAATATCTCGCCCAAAATTTTTTTAAATATTTATAAAAATAATAAAAACACTCTCCGTGTATGTCCGAGATACCAAGTAAGTCCAAGAATAGTAAGACGATTTCCATCAGAGGTAGGACAGCCGTGGTTTCCATTCTAAACGAGAAAAAGAACCCAGACATGAACCGAAATTATTTGGTTGGAATGCCCTCACGCAGCATGCTCTTATCGACATTATGACTAAAATATCAATACCCAGGAATTTGTCCCTTGATGATGGAGTCAAGATGGAGTCACAGTAAATATGGTTTACCGGTGTCCTCTAAAAAGTCGTGTTCAGTGACTGGAGTATAGGTGAGAATAATCCATGATTTTTATGCAATAGGGTAATTCACAAAAAGAAATGGCCGCCAGTTTTTAATGGCATGATTGAAACTAAGCCTCCTAATTACCTACTTGAAGACCTTTTTCCATGCTCTTGAATTGATTGAGTTCTATTTATGGATACAACAAATCTAAAAAGGTAATGTGACTGTCCTAATAATTAACGGTGATCATCAACCTTCTTGTCCAATTCTCTCTCAATGAGTTCCAACCCTTGGGTCAATTTCTTATTTGATTTCGCGAGTATTCTTCGCAGAGCTGGTCTCTCTGTGAAAATACAAGAACTACGAACGTTATTGTACCACCGGAAGCATCGAAGTTCGAGATAATTACGCTCAGTGGACAATTGGAGCCGACAGATTCCAGGTTTCCTTGAGGTTTCCACGATCAACTCTCGTTATGCTTGAACCTGGTTCGTGAATAAACTTATCCCACTCAATGTCACGACGTAATTACGCACTAGGTCTTTGATTTATCAGATGTTCGGCATTTCATACTTAGGAGTTGAAGCATCTGAATTCTGAAGGTCTAACCGGAAGAACTCCCCAATCATAGAACCTCCTCATGTGGACTGTAACTTTTTGCTGATGGAAATTGCACGCATTGTGGATATTCAGAAAACCGATAAATTTATTCTATTCCACCAAAAGGAAGCGCTGATGTCTTCAGATCGTCAGATCGACGGAACGGTATAATAATCAGCACTTTCAGCGCCCAGTAGCACGGAAATACTAGACTACCCCGTCTAACTATTCGTTTCCCTTGACATTCTATTTTCCTTTCCAGGTTTGGGAGAACGTTCAGCGATGTTTGGGCTTCAAGGTTTATTGCTCGTCTTTCATGCTGTTGGTATCCTCGGTGCAACGAATATCTTCGAGGCCAAAATTACTCTCGACAATGGCACCTTTACAGGTGTGTCTGGTGGCGTCGTACACAACTTCTTTGGAATTCCATTTGCTAAGCCCCCGTATGTCCATACTCCCCTGCAGTTTGTATTCTTCATAGACTAACGGGTTGTAACAGTGTTGGAAGCCTGCGGTACAACTTACCCCAATCAATTCCTCCCTACTCTGGAAATTATGATGCGAGCAAATACGGTCCCTCTTGCCCACAGCAAGCTTTTACAGTTCCCGCTGTTCCTGCTTTTGCCTCAGAAACAGTCGATTTTCTTGTCAATTCAATTTATGGACAAGTATTTCCCGACTCAGAAGATTGTAAGTAGTCATTACCAGGCCAAGGAGAAGATGCTAACTGCATTGTCAGGTCTCACTCTGAATGTGGTAAAGCCAGCATCTGCCGGCCCCGAGTCGCGGCTCCCTGTAGTCGTTGTGAGTACTTATCCAGAGTTTGTCAGGCCATTCTCACAATTTTCTTTTCCAGTGGATTTTTGGCGGTTCGTCGTTCAATAATTAAATGGTATAGTGATCCTCACTATTAACTGCTTTAGGGGGTTTCGAATTTGGAGGTACAACAATGTAGGTTTTCGCTTTTCGAAAACCCTCTTCAATTAACACCTGTTTGAACAAGTTACAATGGTGATCTCATTGTCTCCCGATCAATTGCATTGGGAGAACCCGTCATCTTTGTCAGCATGAACTACAGGTAAAGGTCCGAACCTTCCCCTGACCGTTTCTTCTAAATTATTTCAGAGTCTCAGGTACTGGATAAATTACGCACGTCGTCCTCAAATGCAGTGTTGCTTATTTCAATATTTGTCTAGGGTTCGGGTTTTTGGCCAGCAAAGAGGTCGAACAAGCGAAAGTTGGAAATCTTGGTTTGCACGATCGTATGCTAATTCGTGGTTCGCGTTGCTGTTATCTAACTTTGTTCACCTCAGAACGGGAAGCGTTGAGATGGGTCCAGAGGTACATCACCCAGTTCGGTGGTGACCCATCTAAAGTTACGATGTACGTCTTCTGGCTTGTCATAGTAAGAATACGCATCATGTTATTTTATTTTTATCAGCTTTGGAGAATCTGCAGGAGCGATATCGGTCTCTCTGCACATGATCGCGTCTGGAGGACAAACAGACGGTCTTTTCCGGGCAGGCTTCATGATGTCTGGCGCCCCTATCCCGCTTGGTGACATCAAGAATGGACAGGGATACTATGACGCTCTCGTGAAGGATACTGGATGTACTGGCGCCAAAGACACGCTTGAGTGTCTCAGGAATGTTCCATATGATGAGTTGAAAGCGGCGATCAATAAAACGCCTGGAGTTTTTTCTTATCAAGTAATGTTAATCCTGTATCCTACTTTTCGTTGGCTTACTCTGTTGTTCTCAGTCGATCAAACTCGCGTGGGCGCCACGAAGGGATGGTGTCTTCCTAACAGATAGCCCTCAGAAGCTTGTGGAAGGGAAAAAAGTCGCCAATATTCCTTATGTTACAGGTACGCCACTCCCACCCTTCGGGATCGAGTTTTTCATTTCTTTGGGACTGTTGTGCTTATAGGCAACTGCGACGATGAGGGAACATTATTTTCCCTTTCAACGTTGAACATCACGTATGTCCCTTTGATTTATAATGGACTATTCCTATTCTCAAAGTCACTTCAATTCAGGACTGAGGAGGGCGTGAAAGCCTACATTAAAACTTACTTGCTGCCGAGGGTGTCAGATAGTGAAATAGACAAGCTGTTGACCTTATATCCATCTAACGCCTTGGAGGGATCACCGTTCAACACTGGCATAGCCAACGCTCTGACTCCCCAATTCAAGCGTATTGCCGCTCTCCAAGGTGATGGGGTGTTCCAAGCTCCAAGAAAACTGATGTTGGAAAACACAATACCAGAGAACCCCAATGTCTGGGTCTACTGTGGGTCATTTACTTTCAGCGAAACAGCTCTATTGACAACTCCCTTTCATGTTTAGTGAGTAAGCGTCTGAAAGTGCTGCCTATTCTCGGAGCTGTGAGTTATGGCCTCTGCACCTAGTTTCTTTGTGCATCGACCAACTAATTGTGTTTGCTACAGCTTCACTCTTCGGATATACTCAACATGTTTGGTGGTGGCGAGCTCGCTGACTATCTTATTCATTTCGCCAACCACCTTGACCCAAACTCCAACGCCGGACTTTTGCACTGGCCAAAATACGACTTCCAATCGCAGAAGGTCATGACTTTCCTTGACGGGCTGCCTACCCAGGCTATCACCCAAGATACGTATCGGAAGGACGGCATCGAAACCTTAAAGAAACTTTTCCTGGCGAACCCTCTCTGAAATATACCCATTATTGGTGTTCTACTCTCAATTACTCTCAATACCGTTGTTATTATTGTAAATATTATCGACACACTTGTAATACCAAATTCGGGAAGGTTGGTCATGTCAGTCGGCGTCGCTGCGTCAACGTTGTACCCTTTGCCCATAATAAAGCCTTAATGGATTTGGACATTGTTGCTAATATCATTCAAATTGCGTATGTAAAGAATTATGTAAATCTGTCCAACGTTCAACGTTCAGGTGAAAACTTGTGATCAACATCTTGCCTCTGATCTACAAGGTTGAATTCAAGGTCATTCCAATGCCGGTGACTAGTGGACCCATATGGTCCTTCCTTTGCATGACTATCCTTCGCGTTCTTTTGTGATGCATTCTTGTGGCTTCTGCAATTTATCGTTGATGCAGGTCGATCAGAACTATACCCCACATTTCACACTTGCAACCAGGCTGTTGCACCGGTCGTGTCATCGCCCCACATGGTACAACCCCCAGAACCTTATGCGTATGGCTTATGTGTGTACAGTGCACCACTTGCGTTGATTTTGCGGAACACCATTACTGATCATGGATCGATGCCTCAGTCAAGAGGCGCAGCTAGACGTCCTATTACTCACGCCAATGATAGCTTACTGGGCAGAGGAAACTCTATATTCCTCAATCTTTGTCTATCTTCCATCGCATATTCCAATCATGTTCCGTTTCACTTTGACTTCTATAGGTATCCTACTCCTTAGTTGAATAAGGAATTGTTTAGGCTCGGACCTAAAGCTTTAGCGCACAATCTTGAGACCCGTGCGATTCCCTTAACCTCGATGGCGATTTGCAGTATATAACATGCTATCTGTCTTAGAGGGCTCAGGAAAGCGACCGACCATGTTTCCTTTCATTGCCTCTAGCTTGCTCTTGATCTCGACCTACATCTCGGCGGCACCAGCTTCCTATGGTCCGACAGTTATGCTTGACCAAGCAACTTTTGTTGGTTCTTCAGATGGTGTTGTGCAGAAATTCCTGGGTATACCATATGCTAAACCTCCGTAAGCTTATTTTATTCTCGTCACCATGTGTGCAACAAGAATGAGTATATTTTCTAGAGTTGGTGATCTACGATTTAGGTTGCCTCAAACTATTCCGCCCTACGGTGGAACGCTTGATGCGACGCAATTTGGACCGTCGTGTCCTCAAGAAGCAATAACCCTCCCCGTACTAACCGGGCTCGCAGAAGACGCAGCAGATTATGTCGTTAATTCGATCTATAATTCCTTTGTGCCCAGTTCAGAAGACTGTAAGGCATGAGAATCTTTGCTCCCTAATGTCTCTCTGATCACTTTGTCGCTTGGTCAGGTCTTACTATCAACGTAATTAAGCCTGCCAGTGCAACACAAGCGTCAAAGTTGCCTGTACTATTTGTGAGTGCCCTCTCATGCGTTATGGCACTGCTGACCTTTTTTAATATTCAAAGTGGATCTTTGGTGGTTGGTAACGTTCATGGCAAACCTTGCATCGTGGAAATTCACCTCTGTTCCAGGTGGCTTTGCAGTGGGCAGCCCCACATTGTAAGCGTTTATCTTTACTCCCTGTAATTATATAAGTATTTCTGAAAACTTTAACTCTGCAGCAACGACGGAAGTGCAGTTGTCGCCCGTTCAATTGCGTTGGGCAGTCCGGTTATTCATGTTAGTATAAATTACAGGTGGGTTTCAAGTTCTTGTTCTGGTATGTCCCTTCAATGTTGACTGCGTCTAGGCTGGCAGGTTTGTTATTTCTTGCATTCAACTTCAGCTTCGCAAACATTTGAATAGGTTTCGGATTTTTGCCTGGACAAGAAGTCAAAGCAGCAGGCGTTGGCAACCTTGGCCTTCAGGATCGTAAGGACCATGCGCATCTGAGCCCATTGCTGTCCTGATGACGAATATCAGAACGAGAAGCCTTGAGATGGGTCCAGAAATACATCACCCAATTTGGAGGTGATCCTACCAAAGTTACAATGTATGTGCTTCCTCTCAGCCTGAGTTTCATATCGCAATTGAAAGCCTAATTTATGCATCCCCTTATAGATGGGGAGAATCTGCGGGAGCGGTTTCTGCATCCCTCCATATGCTCGTTAATGGTGGTGATACCGGGGGGCTCTTTCGCGCTGCTTTTATGGAATCTGGAGCTCCAATCCCAGTTGGCGACATTACAAATGGCCAAGTGTACTACGATAATGTTGTTGCCAAAACAGGTTGCTCCAGCGTTTCAGACACACTGGATTGCCTCCGACACGTTCCATATTCTCAATTGAAAGCAGCAATGGACGAAGCACCTTCCATCCTTTCTTACCAGGTGAGTACTATCCTGTGTTTAGGCTTGCTACAACTTCTAATATCATGTAGTCCTTGAATCTTGCTTGGGTGCCACGTTCGGACGGGGTTTTCCTTACGGACAACCCTCAAAAGCTAGTACAACAAGGCAGGATTGCAAATGTACCCTTCGTGATAGGTCCCTCATGCGGTGTAACCTTTGTCGTATCCAGCTGATTGAGTTTCAGGAAATAATGACGATGAGGGGACCTTGTTTGCCCTTTCTACACTGAACGTAACGTGCGTGCAGTATGTAGGCAGAGGTCTGATGCTAACTAATGACACATTATCCAGGATTGAATCAAACTTAAAATCGTGGTTAAAGAATGCCTTCCTTCCGCGTGTTCCTTTGGCATCTATCGAGAAATTATTGGACCAGTACCCTTCAGATATAACTCAAGGATCCCCATTCGATACTGGGATTTTGAATGCGATAACACCTGAATTCAAGCGAATTGCTGCTATAGTAGGAGACGGAGTGTTCCAAGGCCCCCGACGATGGTTCCTACAGAATGCCGCCCCCAATAATCGGAATATCTGGGTATATCGTAGGTGATGGATACTCCGTGAAGCGTCCTGCCATTGACTTCGTACTTTTCTAGTAAGCAAGCAATATAAAGCGGTCCCCATCTTCGGCTCGGTCAGTCACATGGTTTTGAATGTTATCCGAGTCGTAGACTCTCATTCGTTTCAAGGCCCATACCTCAGAACTCACTAATGTGTACGGTAGAGGGGATTTAGGCGATTTTCTTATTCGGTTTGCCACGAACCTCGATCCCAATTCTGCAAGCTCCAGCTTCAATTGGCCGAGATATGACCTTCAATCACGCAAGCTGATGACCTTCCTAGACGGTCTTATTCCACGAGTCATAGGTTATGATACCTATCGACAATCAGCGATGGATTACTTCACCACAATCAGTCTAGCATTCCCGGTCTGATTCAATTGCAAGCTGACCTGTCGATCTCTAAAACAGGCCGTGTTGTCCAACATTACACAACATGTATGTATCTATAATTTCACGAAAGAGATGGGGTATTATAACTGAATATGTATGTTAATAAAATAAAATTGAAATACTTATGCAGCATGACGAGCTAGTCTAGAGGTTCATCATTAAGATGCATTTGATCTGGTCTGATAGGTGTAGGTCCCAATCCATCAATGATACGGAAATCACTTATGGTTACAGGGCGTATATCAAGAGCCTGATAAAAGGTATTTCAGTCAGTCGTCTTATGTGTTAGTTAGAACGAACCTCCAGCTGTCCCTTTTCCAAAGCTTCATGATTCTTTTCTGAATTCTGCATAAACTCCCGTACCGGCTCCATGGCGGCATTTCTGCAGATTTCCTTCAAATCAGAACCTGAGAATCCTTCTGTCCTCAAAGCAAGTTCCTCCACCGCAAAGTTGGGTTCAAGCTTAGTATCTTTCAGTATCTATGGGCGAGTCAATACTCATCGAATCAATCATTCAAGAAAATATACGGACTAGGGATAATATCTTTACCCGTTGTTGCAGGCCAGGAAGAGTGACAGCAAAACGCTTTGGCATGCGTCGCAAGAAGGCAGAGTCGATATCATTTGGTCGATTTGTCGCACCAAGCACGAGAATCCTATCTGTTCCTGAGAGCAGACCATCCCAACGACTACCAAGAGATCAGACTAAAATATTTTTGAGGAAATAAGTACATACGTCATGAACTCTGCTTTCATCATTCCCGTCACTTCATGATCATGTCTTGTCCTTTCCCTCAGAAAGGAATCAATCTCATCAATAAAGATAATGGATGGTTGAGTTTTGTGCGCCAGTCTGAACAAGCCAGCCACGAGCTTATTGGACTCTCCGTACCATTTGTTGGTGAGTACGGAGGCAGCAATATTGATAAAAGTGGCCCCAGACTCCTTCGCTAGTGCTTTGGCAAGCATTGTTTTCCCACATCCTGGCGGACCGTACAAGAGCACACCTTTTGGTGCTCTTATCAGAGGTGAGGACGAAGCAAAGATTTCGGGGTACTTGAGAGGGTATATCACCGACTCCCGAAGGGAAGAAATAATTGACTCCAAACCGCCAATGTCTGGCGAGTATTATTAGTGGATAAAAGTTGGAAAGGAAGGCCGCTTCAACAGACCTTTGAACGTCACGGAGATATCGTCTGGATGGATGATTTCATTCGCAACCTTGCCTGTATATCAAAAAAAGGTGAACGTTACAAATACTGTGAGATTGTAATGGACACTTACGCTCATATTCATCAAGCTTGAGCTCTGTATGTCCCAACCGCTTCAAAGCTTCCATTTGTTTCTCTTTCACAACGCTGTCTTTTTTGTCTGGCGCAAGTGCGTCAATAACCCACTACCCAACAAAGTTAGTTCGAAGAACCACACGCATTATATAGAGCTAACCCGCATCGTGTAATAGAATGCTACCTTGCAATCACGAGTTCAAACAACGATATTGATTAGAAGTTAAGAGAA
>JAIUJM010001064.1:0-10630 GCA_026262225.1 Inosperma sp. D86 | reverse complement strand
TGCACAGCGTATGTTAACACAGGCCACACAAGACGGGCGCAGTCCATAATCGACTTGGTCTTCATTTCCCCTCCGGATTCCTGGGAAATGAAAAAACCATTCCAAACTCAGATCATTCGGTCCGAAAGGACCCCAAATCCAATTTCTCAAAATCCACCTTACCCTGCCGTAAAAAAAATTGTATACCTTACCCGTGGCTGCATGAAAGAAAAGTACCACTACGGAAGAATCAATTCTAAATAAACTGATCAAAATTATCCACCGTACCGGGTTTTCCATTGTTCTAATTATCCACTCTCCGTGGCACACACAAAAAAAGGTGCATCAGAATTCGTTATACTTAAAATCTGTTAACGGACGTCTCCCACCCCAAGGATTTCTCTTTAGCATCATCATCATATTGTCATGACGAATTTGTTCAAGTGCCAGGCACCCTGCCCCCCTCGCCGTCCAAGTCACACAATTGCAATGAGATCTTATCATCAGCCCCATTGTCTATACATACAGAGATTCCCAATCAGAACAACCCTCTTCATCGATATGACACAAACCCTCCCAACAAAGGGAAGAGACGGTCATTTCAACATAAACGAACCCACTTTTCTTATTACCACCATCCTTCACATTGACAGCAATTAACGTCTGAATTTTCGCAATAAATCGATATCGGACAGCCATCATGATCAACTTTTGTGATCCACTTTATCACCCCCTATTCGTATTCGTATACGTTATAACGCTCCTACACAGCATGCTTTCCCTTTTGTCTAATCAAAGAAGGAATCATACATATGTTTCTGAATATATGTAGACTATACTGCGCCTTTAGAACCTCACGTACACATATGCCATCCTCGCGGTTCATGCCTGGTCCCACACTTGTAAAGCTTCGCGAACCACGCGCCTACATACAAATTATATTGAATTCAACTTGTCAGTTAAAAACAAAACGCATATGTATGTATCTTGTACTATTTGGATCCACAATGGAAGGCGTTATCCATATGAAAACCCAGAGGCACGCCGCTTGCATCATAAATATAAATATAAAAAATAATGAAATCATTACAACATGGATCAGAATAGAAACGCCTATCTGAACCTGTCAAGGGTTAGACGGACCCTACAATATGGCGTAAAAACGCATGGCAACCTCGAGCTTCGACTCGAGTACTAAATACTAGCCTTGACTCAAAATACATAACGATTCCATTCCCCTTCCGTCGTATATATCAATGGGAGTCTCACAGCGACCGTGGTTTTGGCTATAATTCAAACCAACAAGCATTAATTTATACCCTTTTTACACAGGACAATATGTATCTGATACCTATCCGAACCAACTCAATGATTCAGCGACTCCAATTGAACGCCACAACACACAAGCATGGATACATACATACGAGCTTAAAATTCCTCCCTCTCAATTCCGAATTCCATATGCGTATGTCCCAGCGGCGCCCATATAATCTTCACTTCGGATAGCCATCATTTGCACAGCTAAGCTCCCGAAAAACTTGTAATTCTAAAACACCATTAATAATCCTATCGAATACCCAAGACCGGTACCATGCGGTTTTTTTATGTACACGTACATGCATACGTTTTCGATCTGACGGAATTCACTTGCCTAAAACACACACACACACACCATGTAAGTCGTAACCAGCATGCCAATCGTTTAGTATAGATCCAAAACAACCACACGAAAGGGATACTTTTAGACTTTTTATTTATTTATTTCATCCCGGGTCCACACCCTGCATCCCTGAATCCCCAAAAACTCGATCTCACAATGTCACAGGCGAATCTTCCGAGTCTGAATCAAGACTTTGGCACTTGACTTTCCTCCACCAGCCCCAAGAGTCCACGTTGGCTCCGAAACGCCACTTTTACCTCCCTGCTCCCCACCCCCCCACCCTCGCTAATTAAACGATAACACACGGCGGACCTTTCAGTTCAGTTTTTTTTTTCACCCGTCTCCGTTCCTGTTACAATACATATACACACATACATATAATTTCACCGGGAAGCCCGACCCGCATCTTACTCCTTCAAAACAAATTTAAAGAAGATGATGTGTGATGTCAATGGCCCCAGGCTCGGCTCGACCAAAACTATCTAGTCAGATGAGGACGACGGAGCAAAAAAAAGCAAGACTCGGAAAGCGATATCAATCAATCTCCTCTTGTGGCTCCCTTAGCGGCTGTGATACATACATAGATATGACCGCATAGTACAGGATCCGTCGGACCAATCACCAAACGTTCAGAAGTTTCCAAATCTTTGACGGAGCGATGAATAAAGCCAACCAATAGAACTTGACCGTCGCAAGACCGCTTTGGAAAGTCAATGAAACCAAAATGTTCAAACGGTGTCAATGTGGGTACAATGACTAAATCACATCGGCAACCCAAAACAAAACAAAAAAAGAAAAAAGAAAGAACGAACATCGCTGAATCCGTCCGAAACTTCCTCACCTCAACCTCCAGTGACGATCATTCAAACCTCTTACCCCCCCTCCGTAAAATTCAACTCACGTTCCACCCTCCTCCCCACCCCCCACCTTCTAATCCTCTCAAAATCCCTACAAACATGAACAACGTTCCCCATCAACCCTCACCTCTTTCACCCGATCAACCCACTGCCATTGCCAAACGAGCGGTCACCGACACATCAGCAGAACACATCAGCGATTGCCGAAGACTTTCGATGCAGTGCGACCAGTGTAGTACTTGTTGATGATGATCGGTTTCATTAGTGGTGGTGTGGTAGCAATAGTAATCTCGATGGATGGCCTTGCGGAGTATGTTCTGCAATCGGATCGAAAAAGGGTTCAGTAAGGGTGTGGTTTATTTTTTTTGGCAAATGGCCATCAGGTACGGGTATGCATTAAATAAAAGAGGAAAAAAAAGAGAGCACGAACCAGACAATGAAGCTGGTTGGAACACATCATCAAGCTGTATAACATAGTGTTCTACATCTCCGGGTATCCGGGACGAAGTTTGATTCACTAAACGGTAATGCCTCTTCCTTTGTAATCCTCAAGATCCAGACTTATCATCCATCCAATAAGTATGGGAAAAAAAAAATTCAAGTCAATACGAGTTTGGAAAAAAGAGTGTTCAATATAGAATAAAATCCGCCGATGGCATTTTCAATAGAAGAAAAAACGTAAGTACTTACAATTGTACAAATCTTCCCAAGCGGTGTCGACTTTTGGTGATGGTGCCTGCTGGTACACACTCTGGTCAGCGCCGCCGAACCCTTCATGAAAAAAACCCTGGTCTCATATTCAATTAAATCCTGCACAGGCGCTGTATAAATCATTCATTCATTCATCATTCAGTTCATGAAAAAAATATGTCAATCGTAAAGATTTAGGTTTCGACAACCTCGCTTGAAAGAAGGGAAAAAAAACACAAGCCTTACAATAAAGTGCCTGAAGAAACGGCAGCTCACGATCAGGATAAACTTCCTTCTCCCACTTTGAGTCTTTGTCGAGAAAGATAGTCGCTAAGAGGCTGAGAGATACGAGGATGATGATGAATTGAACCGCGAGGATGAGGATAAGACGGCGAATAATCCACAGGACTGCGTGTGTCTTCCTTGTTGTCTTCGTCTTCAGCATGATAGATTCCTGTAGACTGAAGCAAGGCCAAGTTTTCGAGCGAGTCGACGTCCTGGGGCATTCGGTGGTAGGCAGGACGTGGAAGAAGAAAAGCAAAGGCGAACAACTCAAGTATCATGGGAAAACCCAGTGCAATAGAACCGGGAGAAGAATCGCTACTAAAGCGAGTCTTACATCAAGGTTGCAGTTCTGGAACTTCGATGAAAGCGCTCCTCTTTCCGTTGATGGTAGGTAAAGATGTCGTGGGGTAAATGCTTAGCGCTTAGTCTTAAACAATCTTCCAGAAGGCGAAGGGGTATCTGCCATGGATAGAACGACTAGAAAGGATTTAGTTGAGCCTGAAGATAACGAGAAGTCGATTGAACGAAGGAGCTAGTAGTAGTTGCTGCGGTGAAATCCTGTCAAAATATTCACGTTGATGAGAACAGAGGTTGTACCCGTAACTCGATTGCAAGCCAAAGAGAGAGGAGAACAAAAATTTGTCGATTTTTTTTAACGACTCGCAATTCTGCCTCTGAGTAACTGCATCCTGCCCTCAAGAAGCATAAACCGTGTATCTTCTATTTCCGGCGAACTTCGGCCTTCGAAGAATCGTTTTAGAATCGTTCTGGTCGTTGCCCTTCCAAAAGATACTAACCTGAAGGCGTGTTCGAGTAAGATGACCACTAGCCCAGAAGAGATTAGCTCAGCCAAGGGGATATAATCGACTATAAAACCGATGGTGAGCATCCATAGCACTTATCGTCTCAGGCGATTTCTCCCAGGAAATAATGAAGAACTTTGCAGTAGCTCTTTTCGTCTTCACCTCGGCTGCCATGCTCGTCACTGCCACGCCCCTCAACGCCGAGGTAGCTGGCATTGTTGCCTAGAGATCCCGTGTACTGACTGATGACCATCAATTATATATTAGGTGCGCGATCTCTCCAAGGGCGAATATGTCAAACGCGACGTTTCAAACGGGAGCGTATATGCCCAACGCGAAGTAGCAGAAGTAAGTTCTGTCGTGACAAACTATTCGGACTTCACAGAAGGCTGATGATTGCATGTCAGGTCGATATAATAGTATTAGAACGTCGAAACAAACGACAAGAAGAAGATATAGATGAACCTGAGCCCGGACATGAACCTGAACCCGTACATGAAGACACCGAGGTCAGGAATCAAACTCTGAGCTTCCCATGAGCGATGATATTGATTAGAGTTCAACAAAAACAGAGCCAGACCACATCGGACGCAGAGAGCAGGCCAGAAGCTTGTGGCGCATAGGTATTGAGTGATTGGACGTGCTTGGTTAGATAGGAAATCACCAGAAAGTCTTAGTGTAGTCGAGACCTTCGTTGTTTTGTTCACGTTTGTGCCACAAAAGTCATCGTGACCTTTCAAGTGCCGAAATTTGTTAGCCTCAGCCTCGTCACACTTTGTAAGTGATTTCTATCATGGAGTAACTCTTCTGGTTCCCAATCCAACCAATTGCGCCGTGTTCAGTGAATAAACAAGACATCTTTGTTTTATTTCATTTTCATTGTCAGGGTGATCTCCAATGTCGCAAGACAAGGAAGTGATGTCAAACTCAAGTGGTTAGTGTTGTCCCATGTCCTCGAGTTTTGTATCCTCATGCAAGTAGTATGCGGCCCTGCTCGGTTCGAAAATCCCAGGGGGCGTTCCAGAACGAAACTTGAATTCTATCTTGCAACGCCACGCATAGATCGAAATCTTCAGAAAGTTGACAGGTGGACTCAGAACGCTAGTCCGCCCAAGACGGTAAGGCCTCTTCTCGCTTAGGATGTTGACGTGCTTGACGAAATCTAGCCTCATACTTAATAGATTACAAACGGCGAGTACTGATGTTTGAAGTCCACTTGCAGCTGGTACCCTTCCCGAATGGCATCCCACGAAACGTATTGTCGCAAGTTTCATTCCTTATCGTCTACTAACTTTTTCTTGAACCTTCCTTATCTGTTGGTGCACATTCCGAAGATGTCAGAACTGAATGCTATTATGCACAGCTCATGTAGAACCATCCCTCGCATTGTTCGTGCTTGCAGGTGTTTTTCGTGCTCTACCCATCAATAATAACGCCGGCGCCTGCTCAGTGCATCTTTACTTTGCTTCCGAACTCCCTCTTTATCCTCAGGAGCTACGATTAATTTCTGAGTGTTAGGGATTCATTAATATTTTTAATCTGCCACCCTGCACGCCTTGTCCTCATCACGTCACTGTCGAACCCCATTCAGACTGACCCTATTGTCTCAGCGACGTTGTAGCCTTGTTCGGATTTCGGGCCTCGTGGCTTTTGTGTCCTCCTTTGTAATTGAACGGCATGTGCTATCTTTCCGGGGATTTGCACATTTCACTGCTCTGGTGTCATCCGTGCAGTCGAGGTAGTCAAGACAATTACAACAGTGATAAGCTGTCATGACTTTTTTTAACTTGCTCCTCCATTGTCTTCTTCATGCTCTGTACCTGATTGCAGACCCTTATTATCTGTGCTTGTATTTCAAAAGGTGTCATCTCGACAAAAGTTTCACCTCCCATCTGTGCAGTGCGGGCGGCTGCATTCACCTTTGAACCATTTCTTTTGCGCTTGAAGTAAAGCGTTCTGTAGTAAGTAAGAGTTTTATTTCTGATGTATATAATCGCTTCCTAAACCTAGAAATTTAGTGACGTCCTCAATGGACACGCGAGGTCGTCAATACAATGCGCCTCGACATGAACTACGAGTACGGCTTGACAATGTGGTTCGTACTCGAACCTCATCTCAGGGACAGGTGAAGAGACCAATGGAAGGAATGAACAATGGCCGCAGGAGGCCTAATATCCCTCCTGGGCCAAGGCGGATGACCCACCTGCCACCACATCCTGCTTGCAGAAAGTTGAATTATCAGCCATTGACTTATGTCAACCAAGAGAGTTGGAACGAGATCAGGGCACCTCCCGGCCTTTTCTACTTTCCTCCTCCTGACGTTCCATGCATGGGTTATTCAGCTGGCTGGGATGGTAGCCTCATGTCAATCCCTCCTTCGCGTTGTATTCGTCAAGATGCTTTTATGAGGAAAAAGCCTGTTGGGTATCGCGCACCTGCGACCTCTCTTCTTCGTAGTCGCAGAAAACTATGGAAGAAGGCTTTTCTGGGTGTCAGGCTTGCCACCATACCTGAGACTTACGAACCTGACGAGGAGAAGGAGCGTTTTCAAGAACCTCCAATTATTACGGCAAGATCTTCGTACATTAGACCACTGCCAGTGCCTTGCAATCGGGAAGGGTCTTTCTCGATCGAAAGACCTCCGCCCGCCTCTCCAGAAGACATGGCATTTCGACCACCTCCCACTCCGACATGTGGAAATTGGCCGACGATCCCACCAATTCCTATGTATTCACCGCCTGGACTTGACGATGAATCTTCGTCATCAAGTTCAAGTTCAGACGATGAGGACTTGGACGCTTATGAATTCGAGTTCGATCTTCCTAGTACCCGTACATCCTCAGCTTTGGATCTGGTATTCAAACCCGTTGTCAAGTTTCCGATCGCCGACACAAACAAACAGGTAAGGAACTTGTGTTGTACGGACGTTCCTTGGTTAATTATTTATCTACCCACAGAAGTTTGATGTTTCCGTTCACGTTCCAGGCCATTTAGAAGTTGATATTTCTTCGATCTATGAAAGTATATTGCGAGACAGTTCCAAATTCGAACATTGACTCCGAGTCGTTTTTTTTACTGCTAATGTTTTCACGCCTCTTTACTAACTGAAAACCAATCTCATGAAATACGCACATCTTAATAGTTATAAGTATACTGCATATATCTACCAGTATTGTAAGATATTTACAATGACATCAGTGATGCATAGCCGAGATCTGAGGACGTATAGTACATGGCTTAACATTTTATTCTAATAGACACAAGTCAGATAAATCTTGGTCATATAACGATATCGAAAGAAAACACCCCTGCCTTTGGACATGAACCCTTACTCGGCAACCAGCTGCTTCAACTCGCCATTTTCCGCCATTTCCTTGGTAATATCCAATCCACCAACTAGTTCACCTTTCACAATCAACTGGGGAAACGTTGGCCAGTCATTCAAAACTTTCAGACCTATTGTACAACATATCAATATTAGGTCCGAACTTCTTCCATCAAGGGGTTCCTACCTTGTCGAACACTTTCATCCGTCAAGATATCAAAGTGGGTAAACTTGACGCCTTCCTCGTTTAGCAATGTAACGATCTTCCTGGAAAACCCGCAGCGAGGTGCGTCTGGGCTACCTTTCATGAACAGAACCACTTTATCTTGATTCATGAGACGCTTTAAACGCTCATCAAGTTGTTCCTTTGTTTCCTCGGCTTGCAGCGGCTTGATTTCGTCTGTAGGTTTAGCAGGAGCCTTGTCTGTGTGAGACAAAGGCGTATTCGTTGCCTTTGGTGCGTGCTTGTCTACTGCATCCTTTAGCGCTTTAGCATCGGCCCCTGATATACGAGAGAGAAGGTTATGTCCCTTAGGAGACAATGAGTTCTGTCCGTAAACGACGATCTGAAAAGCTTGCACACCCTCAGGATGATGAATGTTGGAACGGCTTCAACGTCAAAGGACTCTGCGATGTCTGATTGTTCTTCAGCGTCAACCTAGAATATTTTAGTCAGTTGTCACCAATTGGAAGGGTGCTTGCATGCATACTGACCTGCAAGAACAGCACCTTGGGATATGTTTTCGATAATTCCTTCGCAACTTCATTCATCGATTTGCATGGCTCGGCCCATACTGCCCAAAAGTTGGTCACTGACACTCTCTGGAGATCTGCAGAGAGTAACTCTTTGAAGTGGTCTGGTGATTGGACGACGTAGAAGTTATCCTGCGCTGACATTTCAGAAGCAGAGGGTTGACTAAGATTGTTGACTTCGTAATATCTGAGCGTTTTCGGAGTTAGCCGAACTCACTATCATGTACAGCTTATCACGTCAATTGATTTCCTCATCGGCCGATATGTCGAGCATGAAATCTTAAACTCTTGAAGGCTACGATGGGCTCAAAAATCAGCCGAAACGGAGGTAAGGACCATCAGAATTGCTCTCGACCACGTAAACAGCTTAGGATAATCAAGTTGTCCCCAGAACATTCCAGACTTGAAATTCTAATTAGACCAGGTCTTCGAGTTTTATGTAACTTACGTTTGACGAGATCTAGGTAAATTGAGTAAGAACTGACTACAATGCGGTGAAACCCGACTGCCTGTCTCCCACTGTATAGCATATGGCGCAGCGATTACCTCGGCTCATCGCTTTCAATTCCACGATAATGACAGTTCTAAAACGGTGGTGGATTGCGCAATTGAAGTCGAATGGCGGCGAGATTGGCACAAGCCTCGTCATTTGACGTGGAGCGTTTCGTGTATTAATACAGAACTTGTTGACTTACAAGTGGAGTCTTTGTAGGATGGGATGTATTTACAGGTACCGATACCTAGAACTGCCCAGTCCTTATGTTATCTCGACTGTAGCCACGCCACAGTAATTAATGTGCATCAAACCATTCCGAGACCCGCTCAATCAAGTCCGCTTTTTTTCCTGCAACATTCTGGCCTTTGGCTTTCAGAAATTCCTGACAGTCGTCACTTCAGCACACAAAAGCTACAGACCGTAAACAAGAAATATGATTACCTTTAATTGGTCCACTCGCAACTGTCAGCGCGGTTAGGCTTAACGTTTGGTAAACATGTCAACAGATAGACTTACCTTTGCCAATGTTCCAGAATCATATTTACTTTTGATTTCCGCTTCATCCACACTTACATCCTGGTATATCCGTGAACAACTCATGATCGCCGACACAAGATAAGGAAGACACACCGCTTTACGTTTCGAACCAGTCACAGGAACCACAAGATTGGCGGAGTGATCAGTAGACACAGCTTCTTTCCAATCTTTCATCAGCTTTCCAGCCCGCTGCAAGAAGACCAAATTCAGACACTATCGTCTTGAGGATGAATAAGGAAATACCTTGTGAATCATCTCATATTTGGGTTCAGTCAGGTCTTCGAACGAATCTTGCTCGAACTCTTCCCGGAAGGCACTTGCTTGTAGTTGAGCATTGTGGTAGGCCAATGCTAGTTATTTGCATTGTCAGTTACCCTTTTTTGTTGGAGAAAAGTCATACCGGGATTGGGGTACGAGTCAGGCGGATATGTTCCGTTCTTCACTGAGAGCTTATCGATCCATGCACGAGCGAGGTCTTTAATTTCATCAGAGGCTTTGTACCAAACCAAATGAGTCGTAGTCTTTGACACGGAATGAATGAATAGAGTTACCTCGGAATCCCTCTTCAATCGGAGCTGACCGGATATCGTCAGCAAAAGGAAGCGGGATGAGATGGAAACCAGCCGGATCCGTCCAACCGGCCTCATCGACCTTTTCCTCCTGTCGATATCGTCAAGCTTAAGATCGAAGGATGATTACGGCTCGAGCAAATACGCTACCTGTGGTAAAAGGGCACAGAAGATTGGGGTCGCGTTTCTCCTGGTCAGAGCCAGTGCAATGGCGATTTTATCCTTTTCCACCATAGTCCGCAACAATGCACTGAAAGTCCGCTTACTTCCAGAATATGTCTTGAAAAATTGTTAGATGAATTAATACTCAGTTTCAGGAATCATACAATCTCATCCGGGAAGATGAACAAGGAATGTTTGATGTTGTCTTCGAATGCGAGCTCGCTACGGGGCTTAAAACCGAGAAGTTTAATACCTAAATAAGGATTTAAGACATGAAGCGAAGGTCTTATCTGGACCAACCTGGTTCAAGATCCAGGGTGCGGAAGGACCGAATTTCTTCTGCCGTATAAAAGGGCTATCTCAAGATATCGATGTCATTCGTCTGTCAGCGGGTGCGGGAACTCACGCGACTTCCAGATTTGACCGTTCTTAATCCCGATACATGTTCTTCTTCTTCTTCATCCCCCTTCGCACTGGCTCCAAGTGCAGGACCATACACGGTCTTCACCTTTTC
>JAIUJM010001063.1:0-10632 GCA_026262225.1 Inosperma sp. D86 | reverse complement strand
TTTGTGTGAGATTTCTTGCCACAGGAGTATTAGCATAATTTAGCTGACATCATTGTTGCAGCTGCAGCCCTGCATCCCCAGGTTGGCTGTTATGACATCACTATCATCCTCCATCCCTTCGGACCTGCGAGAGGTTGGATTCTCCGACATGGAAATTTCAAAGGGCCTACTGGATCAGCCGTCCTCAGGCACTAATGTAAGCCACCGAGTTTCTTGTTATCGATCGGATGGCATTGACCATCTATCCAATAGCTCTTTTCCAAAGTCACGGCGTGCTGTCTGTCAAACTTGATATTTTCGGTTGCGATGGTTTGTTTCTTTCCTTCTATATGTGACGAAGCTTACAGGACGTATAGGTGTTTAAAAAGAACCAAGAGGGCAACACATCGGTCAACAAACGACTTCCTTTGTAACTCCCATGAATCCATCGTCATGCTGCCTACTTACGCCAACCCCCAATTTCAAATGTTTCAACCTTTGCTGTCATGCTATGCGACGACCGTGACAGGCCAGATAACCTCACCCCTCAACCATCTCCTTCATCTCCCACTGCAGATGGAGCACCCACGACGCACGTCCACGTTAGGTGAACCTTGAACTTGTAATCGTGGCGAAGCCGAACGAGAACGCCCAATCGGCGTTTCGCGGGGTCGATCCGACCCTAAACTAGTTTCAGACATCGGAGGATGATTGCAACACAGGACCTCGTTCCACTCTCGACTGTATCAAAAACAACACGAACTGCGTTCTGTGGTATCCGCCACCTCTCTACCCACCTTGGTCCAACCAGGATCAATCCAAAGACGTCTAAGACCTGCACAAATGGCCAATCTTCGTCCATCCGCTCTGCCCTTCGACGGAGTATCAAGGCGTTTTGTGTCCTGTGGATCATGGGGATTTGGCCCGTTGCTCGAATAGACTGAAGATGATGTGGGTGACTGGTCCTCGGAAACGACGGAACGTAGTGGGAAAACACCTATTAGGGAAGGAGGAGCCGGAAAAACCACGGATCGCAGTCAGAACGATACTCGACACCTTAGCTACCTATCCCCTGACCCTAAGTACAACAGGCCAAGAACATCGGCCACCTTCGAAACTACAGAATTACGTCATCCTATGGCAGCCACCCACTCCGATCTCGACACCAAACGACCTGTTTCGTAGGATTATAACCATGTCGGTGTAATGCCAGAGACTCGTCTGCTTATGGCTGTGTCTCGATAACACCTTTATGCCATTTTGGGACATTCTGCTCGCACACCTCGTTTTCTTTTGCAAGCCTCGCTGCACAGTTTCATCACCTGTCACCAATTGTCAGTGGTGGTGGTGGTGGGGGAATTTGAAGTGACTAATTTGATGGCGACAACAGCAACATGGAAGTCTTCATCACCTCATTGGTCAAAGTTGTCAGCGTCTAGCGACCCTCATCACTCCCATCCGTCATGCATCGCGCAACTGGCGCGATCGATCGAGCAACTTGCTTCCTGTCCTCAAGCTCCATTTTCAAGCCGCCTCACTACTTTCTTTTCACATTAGATCTCCTGGGGGACAACTGTCAACGCTTGACTCATGAACCATGAATTAGCTTGAATTTAGAATAGATTTCGCTTCATTTTGACATTGCTAAGAAACATGACAATCACTGCAATGGGGATCTTCGACTAAGGAGATACTCTGGATCCAGTGGTTGTTTTTGAACCCTTTGCAGCTATTTAAATTTAAAGCCACACATTTCGTTGAATTCAGGTTATAGCTAGTCTGCTTCTGCACTTCATAATAATATATGGATTGAATGACTTTGCGCTTGAAAGTTACATTGAAGGCTGCGTTGAATATACATGGCCACTTAGAAGCATGTTATGAAACATGTGTTAAATAATAATAACATCGCATTGACACTTAGTCGACTGTGTCCCTTTTTCTTTATCCTCATCCTGGTCAAACCCTTGTACTTGGTACAACGGATATTCCGGACCGATACAAGAGTAAGTAGTAGCTCTTCAGCCTCTATTAGCTGTTTAAACTTCAGTAACCGTGGGCCATAGCCTCAACTTTGCAACTTCTTTGTGGGCCAAATCACGGCATCCGAGGGTGTGTTGCTGTCAGCTGAATCCTTGCTAATGTACCATTCACCTCAACCCGTCGTATAATAGCCTGCAGACTTCGCCGGTTCTGCAGCTGCCTTTAAAGAAAGAAACACAGATCTTCATGAAGATTGTAGATGGTGAAGAGAAGGAGGTTGAGACTGATAGCACTGGCATCAAGTCCGATCGACACGATTGTGGGGTGCTGAAGTTTCGATACCTGATACACCCCTGGTCGTCGGTGCTTCAAAGTCCTGCGTTGGGCACACGGCGCAACTCCTGAAAGATAACCCTTCCCGTGATTGCAGTGTTGTTCCCCTGCATATCCCTCCTGAAAATGTTGAAGGACGATGACAAGCTTTAGTATTGTACGTGGTATTTATCTCTTCTGTGTTTTGTGCCATCCATCTGATAGTTCCAATGGTTTAGCCGGTTCGATTGCTGGTTCGATTTTCGAGTCTCCCTCACAAGAAATACAACCTAAACCTACTTCTTACATTCCCGAGAGTACTCCCATGCTATTTGTTGTCAGTGCAAAGAGTTTTCTCACTGATCACCTGAACAAGTACTTCGATTTCTATGATCTCGATGCCACGCCATCTCTTTCACTTGCTATCTGCTACACAAGAGCTGCGCGAGCCGGCACTACCGTTATAGCTTCGCTTGTATAACATGCAGGACCTTATCGCTCATCTTGAGGTCAGAGGACCGTATCCAGAACCCGCCAAATGCCATGTCTGGCAACGCACATCAGCCACCTTGCCAATAGGTCATGATCTCGCCACCCAATATTCTGGTTTCCGCAAAATTCAGGCTGGGGCTGCCGCCTCGACCTTGACTGGATATCTTGTTCAATCTACCATACCTTGTTGAGGGGTCGGCACCTGACCCTCTTTCTGCAAGGTCACCTAGGTTTGCATATATACGGCGAAATCACGACTGCTGGTAAACATAATTATTCCCTTTTGGTGTGTTCATCGGTATTCAGCTTTGAGACAGGCTTACAATTTGTCGTTACGTGAGCTAGGTACTTGGTTCAGATCCTCTTTCATGTTGGGGGGAATGGCGGCCACTTCTGCATCTGAAGATGTCGGTCGCTATATCTCTGAAATGGGTCTGCAAGATCTGATTTCCATCGCTGTTTACAATAATGTGGATTAAGGCACTTGAAAGTTAATAGGTTGCCGTTAAACGGGATGCCATGCGAGCAACGAAGCTCGCTGGGTACGTTTCAGTGATGCGCAATGTCTTTTTTATTTCCTCACAAACATTAGGGTTCCATAGTCATTCCGTTTGTTCTGGACTCCCACCGGGCAATGGCTGGAGGAACATTAATCATCGATGAAAGGTCCCGAAACAACCCGATTCTAGGCCACCTTATACCTTATACTAGTGTTGCAGCCGAAGCGAGTCCAATTCTCAGGCCCACTCGTCAATCGAGTTTGACAGCTCGCAAGTTCGAGTTGGGCCGAGTTTGGCACTGACAGCACGTGAATTTGTTGATTATCGGATCCACTCCATCCTTGCTTTCCTAGCTCCAGATTTCGGCCATCTCTTGGCGAATATGTTGGAAAGTCGTCTTACCGGGGAGGTTGAGATCAAACTGCCATAGTATGCTACTTGATCTCCGTCGGGTAGGGGCTTGTCGCGAAGTTGGCGTCCCTGATTTGAAATTGCCAATCTTATTGGAACCTGGCCGCACAATTTTTGCGGGCAGTTCTTCCTACCCTCATTATGGTGAAGCTTGTCAAACGTTGAAGTTACGTACAGTCGAACCCGAATTTTTGGTAGCGACTTCTGGTGATTTTCCCTACCTACGTAAACATCTCCATATGCCCGATAATTTCCCATTGGTGTTGTCGCAGAAGCCCACCGGTTCTAATGAATCCAATCAGGGAAGGGTAATTTCAACAGAAATCTGGGCCCCGATTCAACCGTCGATTGACCGGAATGGTGATTATGGTCACAACATCCTCTCAATCGTATTGTGCTGTTAGGGTGTGCCTATAGCTACCGTCGCGAAATTTGCCCTTGAATGTCGAAATTACAATGATTTGTAGGCTTAGTTTGACTCAATTTTGGTGATTAGCTTCTAACATGTAATTGGTTAGCAGCGTCGCTCGTGGATGGCTACAGGTTTCCGATTTGTATTGTCAACAACAACACAGGGCATCCAACGACATCTTGTCCAGTCAATTTGAGTCCCAAATATGAGCGCAGGGCTCCCTCTTGAATGGATTGGTTGATAGCGCGCGCTGGTGTTCCTATGGGCATTGGCCGCATGCCAAGCCAACCTTGATGGCAATGCAGGTGAATTTCGTTGATTATTTGCGAAGGATCAACCAGCTACGACATCTGGACTTGTTTGGTCTTGGTAACCCTTTCCTATTTGTCTTATCTTCTTATCAACTGAATGTCTCACAGTCTCGAATTTGCCGATCTTGAAACCCATGCAATCAGCAAAAGCCACCAAATCTGACATGACACAGTGCTCGAGCAATGGATGATCGTTGCCATCGGGCAACTCCGTGAGCGTTGAGCAATCCATGAGGTGTACGGTACCCTTTCTTCTCAATTTACATAATGTGTCAGATGTAAAATATGTACATAGCATAATAGGGCTAACAATATATTCAAGAGAGAAAAGGCTTTCAGACGATACTGGTAAATACATCATAGAAACAAATCATATATGGTGGTCAGGCTGTGGACAGAAACATGATTGGTGGTGGGATTATCATACAGTACTGCGATGGTAGTTTGCTAAGTTGTTGCGGTGACCTGCGTTATGACGTGACTATCTACAATATTAGAAATAGAATGAGCATATCAAAAACACTGACTCGGACCTTCATCACAGCGGGAAGTTTTTCTTCTCTTTTTTGATCGACTTTGCAAGTCAGGAATCTAGTTTGGTAGATTAGTAGGGTTTCTTCAAATCCAATGGTGACAAACGTTACCTGGATTTCAGACTCGGATGCAAATGCACCTTCCAGAGTTGAACTGCGTAACCATTTAGATGGTTCGAGATGTTCAGGTGGAAGGGAGCTGAGCTGATTTGTGGGTGACGTCAAAGGCCAGGGCCAGCTGGCTTCAGGAGAGATGGCAGCTGCCCCTTCCTCAGGTATACCAATGGACGGTAATGGTTCAAGTTCAGCTGCTGGGTCTATTGATGGTGACGGAGCATCCAGATGAGTTGGTGCCGAGGATGAAGAGAGTGGCGTGGAACTCGTGTTCAACGATGGTACCAGCAATGGCAAAAGTATTTGTATCACCTGACCGATTTCTGCCACCTGAGTTTCCAAACGACGAAACCGCCTTTGAAGAAGGGAAGAATAACTGAATAAAAGGTATAAAAATGACTGACTCTTCAACGGATTTTTCAAGTTTGTCGGTAGCCTTTCCACCAATGACACATTCACATCCCTGTGCTCTGCAGCGCAAACATGGTGGGGGGCCTGACATCTCGCAGTGAAGCTTCACTTTTTTGCAGGTCACCTACAAATAATAGTACTCAAGACTCAACAGTTAAGGAAAGCTATTGAGCGTACACATGCCCCTTTGTTCGGATGAGTCATCAGAAGCATCTTTCAAAATTTATGACTTACGGGTTGTTCGATGCAAAGGATTTGGTTGTTCGATATGATTTGATTCAGGTCTAGAAAATTGCATGCTGGCGTGGTGATGAAAGTTGCGGAAGAGGAAGTAGAGTTGACGTAATGACACATGTATTGTTTATAAATCTGGCATTCCGCAAGGTGACACCCTCTCTTGGCAGTCAGTGTTCAGGAAGGCAACCTTCGCTCCATTGTGTTTCCATTGATCCTCTCCTCATGTAATTTTGGTTTGCATCTATAGTATAAGGCCTGAAGGCTGTATTTATTTATTTACAATATGAACATGGAGTCATGGACTGTGAAGTAGATCTAGATTAACTTCAAGGACGGAGGCAAAGTATATCAGAACTAAAGATGTCACGACAAAATCCATAATTTCCTCCAAAACAATCATCTTCAATTGCTCGCTGATGAAAATGAATATTCAGATAAACTGAGAATAAAAAACAATTTCTGCGAAGAAAGCAAAAGAAAATACGACAAATCGCCGATTCCTGACTAAAGTTTTGAAATCCTCTTGTGCTCCATTACCAAGTTTTTGCCTATGCCCATGGTCAGAAAGTCCGTTCGAAAGATATTCAGACCCACGGTGTGGCAAGCTGTTCGAGAAATGGTTTTACAAAGGAGGAACGTTCAGCAGGCAGATCATGTACAACTACATCTGCGATGTCACCTAGCAAGTCTTGAACTCTTGGTGAGCCCATAATATCTGGCGTAGAGGGTAAGTTAAGTGAACGACTCAAGAACACAACGCAGAATGAACGCCCACTACAAATTAGTACCTGCGGTGCCAAAGTTGCTGCAGGAATGCGGAAGAGGCAAATTAAATGCACAATAAGGGTATTGAATGCTCCGCCAAGGCCGATCTTTTTTCCAGACAAACGAGATGGATCTTATGTAATGGCCCTTCCGGTCCACATCGACGATCTTCAATTCACGCATGTATCGATGACCTCCCGCTTGGCTGCGAAATGGATATGTGACTGAAATAGGTCTATGAAATGGCGTTGGTATGGTTGACCGTGGGCAAGACGGCACGCGAGTGATTGCATGGGGATGGCGGCTGTATGCGCTAAGTGTCCACTAAAGTCCACCTGTTCTCAAGGACCTGGCGTTCGTTTGTGAATCGATCAGCTGAGTAAGACCAGGCGGTATGTAAGATTCAAAAAGGTGTAAAAGCTCAAGTGACGTACCTGGCCGGGTTGCTGGCATGTCAGCGGTCTTGTTCTGCTGGGCAGCAAGGTTTGCTTGACAAATTTAAATACGTGTGGCCTCACGAACCAAACCCACGTGCGTTCGTCTTCTGAGTACCTTGACTGCCTGAGGTTTCAGTGTCGTGGATTGCTTGGACAGTCTGGATCCTCTCCTGCAAGATGTCTAGTTTGCAACCAGAGCCGAGAGGGGTAAGAGTTTGGAAGGATAAGAATGGGCCTGGGAGGGCCATAAGAATCTGGCGAGATCACCAATACGATTATAGGTAGTCAACAGCGTCCTCTCAAATTGTTCGCCAATGGGCACAATCCTATCCTTTTGTTGGATGCAGGCTGCGAACGACTGACATCGTTCGTCTGACTATGAGACCAGAACAGCTATACAGCAGCTGAGTAATGAATAACCATCAAATAACGAAAACTTACATGGGAACCAGTGTTTTCACTGACCAAAAGGTCTTCGTTGGGCCTGTCGTTCAAGATCGGAAACTGACATATGAGATCGCGAACAAGCCACCTGTCCCCTGCGCCTGCTCCTCTCGACAGCCTCTCGGCAGTTCGCCTGCACAACCTCAAGAGAGTAATGGAATTCAATCCAGTGGAGGCGAGATATTTGTAACTTGTGAAGCTCTCGTTTTCCGAACGGACTTTGCAGTCTCCGAAATAGACATAAAGCTGGGCATGTCCAGCTGATAACTGAGAATTAGAGAGCGGCGGTAATTAACAGTTGGAAAACTACCTGTGCGGTATAATGCCTTCCAGTACGGGAAGATTGCCCTAGTAGGGCAGGGATGTGGTATAAGTACCGGACCGACGCGAAATAATGATGAAGACCGAAGCGAATTAATGATGAAGACCGAAGCGAATTATAGGTTAGCCACGCCGACGTGGGGTCTAGGCAGTGACGGGGACGAGACAAGATGGTGAGTGGGAGACGAGGAATGGTGGACTTATAGAAGGTGATGGCAACAGGCCCCATCCGCTCCAAATCCGCTCACCTTGTTGATATGATCGATGGTAAAGAAGACACGTCGACATTGAGACTCAACCATCCAAGCGGATTGTATCGGCCGCCCAGTGGACAGGGGTGGTCCAGAAGGACAAAGAGCCGGATTATATTCAGTTGCCATAAAAATGGTGCACAGATGTTTACAGAATAAGAGAATAGAAAAAGTATTTGGTCGTAAACAAAATCACGAAGTCGGATATGAGGAGCAAAATGACATCAAAGGTAAAAATTATTTTATTTTATTTCCTAGTAGCCTTTTCTCGCTTCTCGAGGAAAATAACTAAGTCCTGGAGCTTGCCAGTAGTTATTCCTGATGAAAGGCGTTTCAGGACAAGGGGATCTGATCCAACTCGGGTTATTGCAAGCAGTTCTGTAATATGTCGAGCCCTTGAGATTGTAGCGGGACTAAGGTCAAGGAGCTGAATAATTGGCTCTCTACCAATGTGGCGGCCATTCTGCAACTGGATGTTAAACAACGCGAATGAAAAATGCATATCAAACATACCCGGTCCCATTTCCTCGTCATGAACATTGTGTAGATATGGGATATAAATTTGTAATCGTTAATTAGTTCAGCGTCGGTCCTTGGCTTTCCTTTGTGGGACTTCAAATGTGAAACTTGTGCAGCGAGCTTTGGATCCTGGCGCAAGAATTCTTCCAGCAGATCTTTATCCGAGGCACGATTTTCATCATCACCATACCAATCAACGGCGTACCCCATATAGAGGGTTGAAGTGGATGAAGCTGGTGAAGGCATGGCCGGAAAAGATCCTGTAGACACAGAATCATGCAATTTTACATCATCATTTGCCGCCGTGGCAGGTTCAACCCAAAACGCATTAGATTCCAAGCAAAGGCCTTCTGTCTGAGAAAAGGTTAACCTATACCATAGTGGAAATTGTAGAAAGGGCCTACTGAGGCAATCAATGCATCATAGACTTTGTCCTCGCCGTTGTCTTGACGCTAGATGATGAAATTATTTTAGTGATCCCGAAATATACGTAGACACGTACTGTAGCAATACTTTGCTTGTTGGTGTGCCCCTCGAGTTGAGGCGAGTCAAGCGCACCCACTCCAATTGCTTCCACAATCAATGCATCATAGACTTTGTCTTCGCCATTGTCTTGATGCTAGATGATGAAATTATTTTAGTGATCCCGAAATATGGATAGACACGTACTGTAGCAATAGGGCTTTGGTCAGCATGCCCCTCGGGTTGAGGTGAGTCAAGCGCACCCACCCCAATTGATTCTGCAGCTGACTTGGATGAGGGTTCAGCACGAATTTTCACGTAGCCATAGTTCCCTATGAGGCCGCGTATAAGGTGCCTTTTCTCCATTTGGTCAACAGGCCTCGAACATATTTTGCTTGGAAAGGCAACATCGGGCTGTCTTTCGACGTATTCGATAAGTGTCGCCTTCGAAAGATGTTTACTAGGGGGGAGTGTTAAGTGGAGTAACTAACTGATTAAGAGAACAGCCCTCACAGCTCACTGGCGGTGTACCGTGACATAGTGACAACAGACTTTGAGCAGGCTAAGAACTTGAAAACTTTAAACAAGAATCATTTAGTGAAGACATAAATACTTGAACTCTCGGTGATCTCGATCGTGTTCTTCAGGGCATAACATCTTGAGATTCGGGATGAATAGGGATGAATGGATCAGAAAACCCCCTGATGCCCTGACACATTACAACATTGATGTACAGTACGTTATAAATTCCTGAAACTTCTGATGTTTTCCATTGCTACAATATGTCGGCAAGCCTTTATCCAGAGATGGTTATGTCTATTATGTCTTATAAGTTATGGCCGCCAGTGGTTTCTCTCACGCCCCCAATTGACATGCGAATAACAGGTGAACCCAAGTATGAGGTACCCGTTCACTATTGCTGTCAGCGCTATCCTTCTCACCTTCTCACCGTCAGAAACAGGCGCAGCCTCGCCAGTGCTATCCCCTTCACTAGGGGGAGCTGGTTTCCGACAAGTTTTATGTTGCATATTGTCATACTGGTCACACGTGTGAACAACCGACCTATCAAGAACAATGATGGCACTACAATGACTACAACAACGACCACAACGACAATGGTAGGAATGATAGAGGAAGAACGCGGGCGTACAACGTATGCCGTGTATTTTTTTTAAAACAATTTTCTAGTTTTTTATAGGAAATGTGGAACGACGAGGAGGGAAATTTTTCTCTCCGAAGTTATTTTGCAACGAAGAGCTATCAAGAGGATAGCTCTTTGTTGCGTCATTCGATCGACAACATCGAGGAACAACGAGGAGGCCGACACCACACCACCGGTCACCTCCACCATCCAACCACTACCCTCTACTATGGCAACAACAACACGAAACGCGACACGACAACTCGACAAGGCATCCAAGAATCCAAGAATGATGACAAGGGAGGGGGTGCGGCGTGGAGAGTGTGGGCGTACAAGGTGCGCCCCTAATTCTTTTTGTATTTTTATCTACTAAATAGAATACAAATTCAGCAGGACCATGACACAACGAGGGCGGGAATAGATCTCCCTCGTTGTGTTCTTTCAGTGCAACGTTGTGCCGTTTGTCCTTTTTCGATGCAGCGAGGAGGTACTCACCTCGCTGCGTCATTCACTCTTTTTTTGACACAGCGAGGAGGTACCCACCTCCTCGTTGTGCCGTTTGTCCTTTCTCGACGCAGCAAGGAGGTACTCACCTCC
>JAIUJM010001062.1:0-10638 GCA_026262225.1 Inosperma sp. D86 | reverse complement strand
TCCAAAATCAGGTCGTAGAGCAGACCGTCAAGGCAGACGGAAAGTAGAAAAAGATCAAACACGTCTTCACGTCCCTCTTGTTAACAGAACACCGGAGGATGATCCTCCCCCAGTCATCGTCGCCATTGTTGGTCCTCCGGGTGTCGGAAAGACGACGCTCCTCAAAAGTCTCGTTCGGAGGTATACCAAACAGACTCTGAACGAAGCCAAGGGACCTATCACCGTCGTCAGCGGTAAAAAAAGGCGACTGACGTTTGTCGAATGTAATAACGACTTGAACAGTATGATCGACATTGGCAAAATTGCCGATCTCGTATTGCTCATGATTGACGGCTCGTTTGGTTTCGAAATGGTTTGTTTCGCTCCTTTTTTTGTAACTTTACTCTTATAATTTCAACAGGAAACATTTGAATTTCTCAATATTCTCCAAGCCCACGGTTTCCCAAAAGTCATCGGCATCCTCACCCATCTAGACCTCATCAAAAAAGCCTCAACCCTCAAATCCACCAAAAAAGCTCTCAAAAAACGTTTCTGGACAGAAATATACCAAGGCGCAAAATTATTCTACCTCTCCGGCGTCCTCAACGGCAGATATCCAGACACAGAAATTATGAACCTCTCCCGCTTCATTTCCATCATGAAATTCCGTCCTCTCATCTTCCGCAACTCCCATCCTTACCTCCTAGCCGACAGAATCGAGGACCTCACACCACGTGAGCTCGTCAGAACGACCAAGGGAAAATGCGATAGAACCGTCACGGTGTATGGTTACGTTCGGGGAACGAACCTTCGCATGGGGACGAAAGTGCACATTCCGGGCGTTGGAGATTTAGACATGAAGAGCGTGAATGTACTTGGTGATCCTTGCCCACTCCCCACCGCAGAATCGGAGAAGCGGAGAAAGCTCAGTGAGAAGAAAAAACTTCTCATCCATGCTCCTATGAGTGATGTTGGTGGTGTTATGTACGACAAGGACGCAGTCTACGTCAACGTACCAGGCAGCTTCACCAGGGGCAATACTGATGGTGAGCACATGTTTTTTTACAACAAAGAACACTTGTCTAATTATATTTTCACTCATATCAGTGCCCCAAGGTGAAGGCGAACAAATGGTGATGGACCTCCAAGACGTCAGCACAACGCTTGAAGACCAAGTAGCCCAAAGCCAAATCCACCTCTTCAGTAACTCGTCTAAGGCTCTAAAAGTGGACCCTTCATCCAGTCGACAGTTCAGCGGTGACCAGGACGAAGAAGAGGACGAAGAGGATGACGAGCTTTCTGATGACGAGGACGAGGACGAGCAGGATTCAGATTCTGGTGTTGACTCAGAAGATGATGAAGCCGACTCTGGTGATGAGGAAGACTTGCCTGCCAATGTGCAAAGTACTGGCCGCTCTTCTCGTCGAGCTGTGACACGGAGTCTTCCCAAGTCAGATAAGCAACGCACCGATATCGAATATGCGGACAGTGACTCTGACCTAGGAGAATACGAAGATGACGTTGGACATGGTCTCTCAGTCGGCCAACGAGTGAGATTCAATGACGAGGAGGAAGAGCACGACATTCCCAGTGACGAGGACGTAGGTGACGACAATGAAGACAATGCACCGAAGTGGAAATCCAACCTCGCCCAACGTGCCACCCTTGCTTCCTCCAAACAATCCTCGACCCGCAAAAACTGGATAAAGCTAATATATTCATCCGATCTCACACCAGAAGAAATCCTATATGGCAAAAAGGGGTCTTCTGAACCTGACACAAACGAAGACGACTTCTTCATCGTGAAGAAGAATAGTAATGTTGAAGATGCAGAGGTTCTGGATGCCAGCAATGATCTCATTGATTCTGAATCCCTGAAAAGATGGGAAGACGAAGCCGTCTTGGATTCAATCCGGCATCTCTTTATCACTGGCAACAGCGAGCCTACAATCGAAGGCAACGCAAACGATGAGGCGGAATTATCAGACAAGGGCGGAGATGATGATTTAGACGACGTCGACATGGATTCCACACCCAAACCACCAGACCATGCCGCCACTCTCGCAGCCAAAAAAGAAGCCCTCAAACGAAAATTTGACGAACAATACGATGATCCCGAATCCACGACAGCTACCACCGACTTCTACACGACCCAAAAAGATGACATCTCCCGCCAACTTGCCCTAAACCGAGCTGAATTCGAAAACATCACCGATCCAGATGCTCGTGCGCTCGTGGAGGGCTACACACCAGGCTCATACGTCCGAATCGAGCTTGCCAACGTCCCCTCCGAAATGATCGAGCATTTCGATCCCACCTACCCAATCGTCGTGGGTGGGCTCTTGCCAGCTGAGGAACGATTCGGGTACGTTCAGGTTCGCATCAAAAAGCACAGATGGTTCTCTCGTATCCTGAAAACCAACGACCCACTCATCTTCTCACTTGGCTGGCGCCGCTTCCAGACCCTCCCGATTTACTCTCTCGACGACCATTCGATTCGTATGCGCATGCTCAAGTATACACCCGAACACATGCACTGCTACGCCACGTTCTACGGGCCCGTCACGCTTCCCAACACAGGTTTTTGCGCTTTCAACTCCCTCGCGGGCGAGACGCCTGGTTTCCGAGTTTCCGCTACAGGCGTCGTTTTGGACATCGATCATTCGACCAAGATCGTGAAGAAGCTCAAGTTGACGGGTGTACCCTACAAGATCTTCAAGAACACGGCGTTTGTGAAGGATATGTTCTCGAGTGCGCTTGAGGTGTCGAAGTTTGAGGGTGCAAATATTCGGACTGTGTCTGGTATTCGAGGGCAGGTGAAAAAAGCGCTCCCAAAACCTGATGGAGCGTTTAGGGCGACCTTTGAGGATAAAGTCCTTAAAAGCGGTACGTCCTCAATATTTACACTCTAAACTTCTTGCCAATGATTTTTTTAATGTTATAGACATCATCTTCCTTCGAGCCTGGTACTCAATCCACCCACGCCAATTTTACAATCCCGTCACCTCCCTTCTCCTTTCCGACAAATCTAAATGGAGTGGTATGCGTCTCACTGGTCAAATCCGGAGAGACGAAGGTCTCAAAACACCTCTAAACGTCAACTCGACCTACAAAAAGATCGAGCGCTCCGCCCGTCGATTCAATCCCCTGATCGTACCCAAGAAACTCCAAGGCCAACTACCCTACGCATCCAAGCCTAAATTAATGAAGCCACAAAAAGCGCAGACCTACCTACAAAAACGTGCAGTGGTGATGGAACCGGAGGAGAAGAAGGCGCTGGTATTGATGCAACAAATGCAGGCGCTGAGGAAGGACAAGATTGCCAAACGGAAGGAGAAGAAAAATGAAAAGAAGCTGGAGAGGTCGAAGAAAATGGAGAAAGAGGATGCTAAGAAGAGTGAAAAGGAAAAAGAGCGGAGGAAGGAGGTCATGCGGATGGTAGGGATGAAGAACAAGAGACAGACCGACATGGAGGAAGGACGTCGGAAACGACAGAAGACTTGACAATATCCGATGTCTTGCATGCAGCCTTCTATACTTCAACATTTATTCTGTAAATCACAACCGACATGTTGTAGAACTCCCTTAACTTTGTTTTGAAGTTCAATGTTTAACCTGACCCATATTGGGTAACTCAGATGCTTAGGTGAAGGAATCAGTTCAATGGAAAGTGTTCTAGGTGTAGGTCCATTGAATTTCTACTATAAAGTACATTCATAAGTATATCATCTGGGCTTGAATTCGCCCTTGTTCCGTTCTAAGTATAGGCCAAGATGCGTAGATACGGAGAAAAGAAAGCCCAGTGGTCTTCCTTGTTCCATACTATTAGAGTACACGACATCGCGTAATGTTGATAATATGCCAGGATTACGATATGTTGTCATGCAAGACTGGAATTTGGTGGCGTAATTCGCGAATAGAATGAGATCCAGCAGACTGCAAAATCAGTCTAGGCAACGTTAAGTTTCACCGCATTGCTGGAAGAGGTCCCGAGACCTGCTTCTTGACTAAGAAACAGTCTCGGATTCCGATGAGAAGCGTCGGGTATGATTCCGAGAGAGATGGTATAGGCATTTGCTTCTAAGGATAACGCCCGCCGGAACGACAATACATTGTCATGATCGCCAGGTAGAGAGGTGTCTCATAAGTAATTCGTACCTGGAAAAGACCAAGAAGAGATCAACATTTACAAAAAGACAGATTAAAACGTAGATTTACTCACGTTAGCATAGTAACTGCACTGTTGGGTACCGTTCTGAGTAGATTTATCGACAAACCCTTGTACAATCCTGTCCACCCCTCTTTCCGAATCAACTTCCTGGTCATATAAACAATGCCTCGCCTCCCGTGGCGCTTGATCATTCCATCTGAAGACATATCTTCGGCCAGAGGAAGCTTCTGCATCTGAAGACGCGTCCGGATGACCTCGTGCGGATATGTAGCAATGGATGCAACCATCTTGGATGCAGCAGAACACATTAAGAGACTTTGTGAAGAAAGAGGTGCAGTTGAATCGCCCTCTACAACCAGAGAAAATGAGACAAAAGCTTTCCGAAAAAGAAAACAGTGCTTACGAGCAAATAGCTTCAGTTGCTCGTACAAAGGGAATTGAACTGCGACATGTAGAATGCCAAGCAAACTCGGTAATAAACCACGATAAAATGCAGATGGACCTTCCGTCTTCCATATCGTCACAGCAGCGTCGACTGTATGCCGGTAACGTACTTCATCCCATGCTTGTGTCTATACATACGAAGCACATAAGGCACGAAGGGTTGAGACAAACAAATAGAAACTCGCCATAAATCTCGTTTTAATCACCCACAACGGATTGGTGCAGATGGTACTCGTTGCACCCGCAGTCATTGCTGAAAGAATGTGTAACGACCACGGATGCTCTCGTATAACAGGTTGATAACCTTTAACTTGCGCAGCTGGGTATATCCTCTCGCCCGAAGCCTTCGGGCCATTAGCAAGGGCAGCGGGTGGGGAACCAAATGCAGTCTTAATGCCGTCATACACTGCAAAGTAAATGGCCCATGTCGGTAGGTATCCCAGCATTGTTGGTCCCAACCCGCGATAAAGACCGCGAATGCCGCTTTGGTAGAGAACATCTTTCAAAGTGCCTAAGAATACAAATCATTTCAAAAAACACAGGAAGAAAGGTCGACAATCAACGTACCGACAACACCAAGGTAGCCTCGCTGCCCTTGAATAGCTCTCTGTGCTTGCAGTTTAGTCTTAATAACATCCAGAGGGCAAGTTGCCACGCTCGCTACCAGCCCACCCCCAGCACCAGCTTAATATAACAAAATTCCGTTAACGAAATGGAGAATAATCCGGTGAGATGATAAAAGACCAAGTAAAAATTCATTCGCTTGCAAAAGATAAAAAAGGCCCACCAATCATGCTGTTTGCTGTCCATTTTACCTTCAAGCTTCCCCTCTTCTTTTGCTGCGCGATACTCTCTTTTACAACCTGTTCAGATTTTCCTCTCTCTGAATGCAGATCACCTGCTCCCATAGCTTCTCCCCAACGCTTGTGCGTTGGGCTCACAAAAAGTTTGGGCCCTCGGCCGGGAAGTCGATCCTCCAACGTCACAGATCTGCGGGGTTATATGAATTGGGGTTATCTAGACGTAGCCAGATTTCCAAGGCAGCCCTATACACAACGTCGTGTTGAGGATGGACGAATTGTGAACATTTATCAGTCATCAAATTGCGACTCGGACTCAGACAACCTGTTTCCGGTTTCTGCCGGATTTATATCGGCCCGCTTGGTTATCAGATCGGATGTTGTTTGTCAACTCTTGTAAACTCCTTTAATTTTTAACCTTGGACATATTTGACTTTACCTTTCTTGACTGCGCGGGATAAATACTTACTGGCAGGATCGTTAACTTAAAATCCCTTGAAAAGTTTATTTCGAAATGTAACCGGAAGTAACAACCTAGGATCTGCATGAATTTCTGATTATTTTAATCGGATTTGTGTCCTGCAATGCAGATAAGTGCGTTAAAACTCTGACTACCAGACTTGTAATTGACGAATTTACCATAATAGCATGTTCAATCATTTGGCTCCTGGAGAGTTGAGTCAAGTTCGATTGCGCAGAACCTTGTCAATGGGCATATCTATGACATCACCCCAGGATATATTACACCACTTCTTTGGGTTGGATTGTGCATCATGAAAGTGCGCAAAGGCGAGTGCAGTGTGTTTGGCACACACATCTGCGGAAACACCACCAACACCAGTCGCAAGGCCAGTCATAACGACCGTACTGATGGTAGTCATAGTGTCCGGATTTGCTTCTGCACGGGCATTGTGTTGATCGATTTCGACCAGTAAGGACCAGACGCAATTGTATACGATCTCCTTGTGCCAGGTAACGGACGACGGGAAGCGCATGGTAGGACAAAGAGCCACAAAACGGCACTTGAATGGATTGCCCTCACATGGCGAGCCCGTAAGAGGAATCAGGGTACAAGTGCCAGGAGGGGCAAATCCACGCCAGCGTTTGTATAAAACGGCCTGACCCGTTTCCGTCAATGCATCAGGATTCTCTTCAGGAGCAAGTGTATCAGAGAGGACCTGGTCGAAACTATGCAAGATATAAATATCATAATTATTATCTAAAGCTGAGCGCTGAACTCTTGGTTGGTTGGTTTGTACTCACCTTCCGTCGAACCTTGCAAACGAGTTTGCAGGAGAAACGATGCAATCAAAGGACATATTGAGTTCTTCAAGTCCCGAATGTACGATCTTAACATGTTCTTGGCATTCTTGAGGGACTAGTTCACGGAAAGCTTCTGTCCATTCCTCAACAAGTTTTTTCGAAATATCGAAGAGGACAAATTTCACTGGCTGTGGCATGTTGAGGTGATCGAAGTACGAGGACAAACTATAATTTGACTCAGCGCTGGCGGATGCACCATTTTTGGTAATCGTACCGTGATCTACAGTCATAAAAAGGCAAGTGATCTAATAAGATATCTCTTCCTGACGCACATCAAAACCGGTCTATGTATCTCGCTTCAAATCCGTCTGCAAATGGTGCTCCGAGCCTAATAGTTTGTTAAAGTGGAGAGTCTGATAATTGATTATTTGTTGATTATCGAAGAAGCCACTACTACTAAAATTGCGAATGCAATTGCCCAAATTTACAATATTCACATCATTTAATAGAATCTTTCCTAGTAGTCAATTGGCTGGAGGCTCCACACTGGAATAAATGTGAAAGGTTCTCGACCTTCAAATTGTGGCTAGATCAGGGGTAGATAAGGATGATCGATCATCTGATCAATCGTAACGCCAAGCTCTTTACAATTAATACAAACAACCGTGACGGCGGCTCAATCTGTTCTCCTGCGGAATGCGTTTATTTAACCAACACTGGCAGGAGTGTCTCCCAGCACCGCCCACGACGATGGGTTAAACTGGTCCTTGTCAGTTCTCAATTGGCCGGGTTATACGGTCATCTTGCAGCGCTTTTGAGCAATCATTGCTTCCCTGTTCGGATTCAAAGTATTGTCGTTCCCGTCATGGAGTTGAAGAGAAGTCCGAGATCAGCGAAGAGGGGTTGGCGGAAATGTATAAATCGGCCCTGAAATGTGACATGAGCTTTTCTGAGCGTTCAGACACACCACCATGGCCAGGCTTCCTCCCCGTGTCCACAACTTCTGCTCCATTCTACTTCTCATATTCTCCTTAACCAACGTTGTTTTTGCACAACTTTCACAGAACGAATGTGCGCGTCATATAGCCATCGATTATTACGGCTTGTATAATGGCATTGAAAAATCACCGTCAAGGGATTCAATGAAGTGGTGTCCATGGTGGGCTGCTGTCTGTGCCTACGTTTATCAGAATTGCAATCCCGCGGTTTCCTGTGATTTCACCAACTACGATCCGAAGATTACGAAACAATATGACCCAAGGTCAAGTTCAAGTTTGTATTATTACCAAAATTGTTCCTTATGCGATGTTCAAGGTGTGTGTGTACAGTAGTATTTCTGGAAATTGCAATTTCTCATTTTCGGCACACAGCTTCACTCACCTCACAAAATCTTCCCTATGGTGTCATGGTCCCAATTTATAACCCAACTCCTAGTGACACGCTCGCTCCTGGCGAGCCTCCTAAAGATGTAAACACAAACAGGTCCGGAGTCTCTACCGCGACGAGCAGTATCACAATTGTGTTTATAGTAGGAGGTTTCATCGGGACCTTAATCGCTGCCTGGACAAACAAGGGCGCATCTGCATCCAAAAATGTTGGTTTAGCCGCAGGTGCAGCTGTAGCTGCAATTCCCATCGTCTCATCAACTCTCAAGGAGCTTATTATGAATAGCGAACCCTTCGTCGATGCTGTCACTCTCCTCATGCAGTTCCAATACATATCATTAACCGGCCTTCTATCACTCCAGTATCCCGCCCTCTACCGATTCTTCAGCTTCAACTTCGCGTGGGCAAACTTGATCATCCCAACAGCAGAATTGAAAGCTGCCGCGGCACGCTTAGCCACTCATACCCAGTGTTTGCGTGCTCTTGGCTCTCTTAAACCTAGCAGCAATGGCTATTCTGAAATGAATGGAATGGATGGCGTAGAACTCCGATATGGTGTCGATCGTGCGACTTTGGGAGGAGTCGTCTACATCAGCAGTATCGTTGGATTCGCTCTGGCATTGGCAATCTTTGTCCTCGCGTCATTGATCTTACGTATATTCAGTGTATTCGTCAAGTCCGAAAGGTTAGTAAATCAAATTGAAAGGTGGCCCGCGCAAGCCTGTAATATTGGCCTCCGATTGGTATGTCCCCTCATGGTCTGATCTCAACTTTATAAATTTCCGATCTTTTTTTATCGACAAGATTAACTGGGTTCTCACCGCCGTTGCAACATTTGCTTTCTACCAATTCGTTCAGCCATGCTCCAGTCGTGATTTGATTGCGTTTGGCGCTGTCGAATTGGTCCTCATCATCTTTATTCTCCTTCTGGTGACGACCCTTATCATCAAAGCCGCCAACAGGGATGGTCCCGAAGCATTGTATTCGCCATCTAAAGGAGAAGAAACAAAGTATTCTCGGAAGTGGGGGTCCTTGTATTCAAAACTGAAACCAGCGTTGTACTGGTTTTTCATTCTTGAGTACGCTTTTGTATTTATACGAAGCATAATCATAGGCGCTGGACAGGTCAGTCCCTTATGTTATTGACTATCCCAGAGTTAAAACTAACGCTAAGTACTCCATAGCGCTCTGGGGTAGCCCAAGTTGGCGCTTTAGTCGCTTTGGAGATGATCAACTTCCTTGGTAGGAAAACCTTTATTCTACATCATGGATCAGTGTAGATAATATCTTTTCTAGTGTTGTCAGTCAAACGACCCTACAGGACCTTCTCTTCCAACGTTTTCCAAATCTTTTCAGCCTTCAGGCGCGTATTTGCCTCGGCGGCCCTTCTCGTCTTTTCAGAAAAATTTCATATCTTGGTAAATGCTCTATCAACAATTTTACAACCTTATAACCTTATGTCTACATTTGTCGACAGATTGAAACAAAGCGAATCATTGGAATAGTGATCATGGTTGTTGAATCAGTCTATTCAGTTGTACTTTTCGTATTTCTGCTATTCAATTTCGGTGAGCGCTCTGCGGCTTGAGTGGTGTATCCAAATTACTCATATATTTTCTAGGTGCAGCAATCTTGAAATGGTTCACTCAACGAAAAAATCGGAAACAAGCTCCCGTTATGGATCAGCCTGGACCTGATTCCCCGAAGTCCTGAAGGATGTGTTATTTTACCTGGAAACCAAGTTTTGGATATAGCGCCTTGGCAGAATCATATGTTTGTCATAATAAAAACATACCCATTTCGGAGTGTGGTTCAGGTTTTCTACTAGGTCCCTGGCTCGATCCGGGGTGATAAGTGTCATAGAAATATGAATCAATGTGATAACGAGGGGCCATACTGCTTGAAACTACGCAACAGGGTCCTGTACTGCAGCAAGATCTTGCCGCACATTCTCCGAAAAACTGCAAGCAAGCAACAACGATAATAATCCTTGAGAAGGATCACCTATAAGGATTTCTATATCCATGCTTCCTTGTTGAGAAAAACAAGAACTGGAAGTGGCCAGCTCTTGTAATTCTCAGGCGGGACTTGGAGTGGGGAGCAATTTCAGTATCGGTAGTCATCCAGTCGTTTTAGTGTGTCATTCGCTATTTAGCAGGAAGTAAAGGCAAGACTGCCGCTGATAACGGACAAAATATTGTAGTCCCAAGTGCATAGATCGAGATCCCTTCAGCCGGTGGAAGGGGAACATCTCAGCTGTAACCCCAAGAAACTTCACGGGTTCAAATGTCCATATGAAGTTGATCAGACATGATGGAACAAGAGGAGATAAAAACCTTCCTGTTATGTTGATTACGAACGTCAACGGAAATACATAGGGTAGTGCAAAACATATCAAAGCCGACAGGTCCGCCATTCTGCTTCGCTGGTCAAAGATATCATCAAGGCTGGCGAAGAACAGCTGGAAATTTCTTCTGACTGGAAGGCATTCACCGTCCAGCGCCTGGGACAGCCTTTCGCTCACGGCGTGGTGGACGCTCCGGAGCAGCCACGACAGGATTTACGACAGATACTTGGAGTGAGTCGAAGTTGAGGG
>JAIUJM010001061.1:0-10649 GCA_026262225.1 Inosperma sp. D86 | reverse complement strand
CAGGAATTCAGATGGAATTGGATAGAATTCCAGGTGGAATCCAGGTGGAATTAATTCCTCAGGAATCCAGATGGAATTCCAGGTGGAATCCAGGGGGAATTAATTCCACCTGGAATTATTTATATGGTTCCAGGTGGAATCCACCTGGATTCCTGAGGATTCCACCTGGAACATGTGGGGGGCAGTAAAGTACTGCACAAAGATGGTACCTTGAAGGATGCAAGTGAAATGGAGTGGCTTAACTCCCCTTCAGAAAATAAGCAGTTAAATTTGGTCAATGCGAGCTAGAGTCACCTGGCTCACCAACAGAGTCCAGCAAGAAATGGGGACATGAGGTGGAAGTGGATTCAGAGGTTGATGAGCCTTACAGAGCCAAGGTACGTAAATAGGATTCTTGCCCACATTAGTTTTACTTACTTCTATCAAGCGGTTCAAGTCGGGCTACAGCCAAATTGTCGATTCCGAAGATGATGATGACAGCCAAGCCAAGAAGGCCCTATCCCAGAAGATGGCTGGATCTAATAGGAATACTGGAAACGGCAATGCCAGTGCTATGGAGTCAAGTAGCGGTTCAGAGAATAGCTCAGAGGAAGAGAGTGACAAACGCCTAACAAAAGCTGAATCGGAGACAAACAAGGTTTGTTTGTTTTACCTTTGTTATGTTTCACTAGCCTGACATAGCCACAAAGGATAAGAAAGACCCAACAAAGGACCTTCGCCTCTGCGGCAAAAAGGGGACTGGCATCCATCCCATCAAGAAGACAACTGTTGATGGTTGGTACTGTCGATTTTGCCTGTAAGTCTTGTTTTCCTTTCTTCTTGCTTCTTATATAATTTCTGGTAGTGAGGAGAATAAGTTGAAAGCGTTAGCATTTTTGACGAGCAACGTGACAGTGAGAAGACGACATCTGCTTCAGTAGGCCTTTTACTTTATTTCATCACAAAACTCATTTTATATAAATTAGGTGCCATCTTGACAAGTACTGGAATAAATGTGTGCAAAACGACATCATCCCATCCATGCTGAAGGACTGGGTTGTGCTGTTTGGTTGGATACCTCCAAACAAGCGGGATTCTTCCAATTCGTGAGTCCTTTTATTTATTTTCTTAATTCCTTCTAACTGAATACACAGAGAATCTCAACTCAAGCAACAGTCGATCACACTCTATACCCAGCATTCGAAGAAACCAGCTCCACCACCTCCTGTGACAAAGCCTAGTATTCAGGAGCATTTGCTGGCAATTATTGCAACATGCGACTTGGTAAGTTTATTCTTTTTATCTTTGAAACCTCTCACAATTCCTTTAGCCCTTTTGTTTCGTTGAACGGCCTGCAGTCCACGGATTCATATCCTATTTAAATCCCAAGATACAAGACAACAATATTCCTAAGAAATTATCCATCGCGGCAGCTGTGAACATGAAGGTGGGCGGCCCGCCTTGAAGATATAACCTTAGAGATAATAGAGGTACGTATTTTCTAGTTCTGGGCCAACTGTATATGCTAAACAAAACATGTAGCAGATCTGTTCAAAAGTGTCCTCTGTGTGGGATGGCTGGTCCACTCATAGACGCTGGCCTTTCATGTCGTTTAGCATCACATTCATTGATTCACCACCTAACAACGACACATCCTGGGACCTCAAGAAGTATCTCCTTGAATTTAACTTGCCAGCTGGACGTCACACTGGCGAATTGATTGGACTGGATCTGGTGGCAACGCTACAGAAGTTCCGGCTTGACTGAAAGGTGTGAACCTCTATTTATTGACACTTGCGATTGCTAATATCTATGCTACAGTTGGGGTGGATGGTCGGAGATGGGGTCAGTGCCAATGACGTGGCAGTACAGACTGTGTGCAGGACCTTGGATCCAACACAGCAACGTCTTAAGCCCAAGCAAGTTCATATTTTGTAAGTAACATCATTGCAAGACATTCAATATGTCTGACTCACCAACAATATCTAGATGCATTGATCATTCTATGCACCGTGCCGCCTTCCACTTCATCAAAGCCCTTGGCATCCCGTCTGTGACGAAGTCCAAGAAACATCTCCGAGCTGGTAACCGTAACGGGGATGATGATAGTGATATAGACACGACAGAAGAGAATCCAGAGAATGATGAAAATGGTGTGGAGGATGACGAGGATGCAGAAAACAAGGAGGAGGATGCAGAGAACAGTGAGAAGGATACAGAGAATGACGAGGAGGATGCAGAGGACGAGGACGAGGATGCAGAGGATGAGGATGCAGATATTGATGTCTCGATGGAGATTGATGCATCCACTGATGATGTAGAGGCCATGGCTGCAACCACCGTTGTAGACTTTGATCCAGGCGACACTTTTGGGAAGATCTTAGCCTTTGTTAATCAAGTGCGAATGTCGAGCGATGGTGTTCGTGACTATCTTGCACGTGCATGCATCCTTCAAAGCATCAAGCCAATTGAGCTCCGTCTCTGGGTTCGTGTGCGGTGGGGTAGTCTATCTCATTGTCTGGAATCGGTATTGAAGGTGCAAAAGGTATGTTTATCAATTTGTACTCATGCTTGATTTCATTCATATAATAGGCAATCAACTATTTCTGCTTTACTGCAGATCGAAATGACCTTCCTATGTTAGAGCTCCTGATGTCAGAGTGGGAAGAGTTACTCGACAACGCCGAATATGAGCCAGTTCACAATGCTCTCCAGGCTGGAATTCGCCTTCTTGAGAAATATTATCGTCATGCTGACGACACTGATGCTTATTTCATCGCTCACAGTAAGCATGAAATAGATTGTATTATTGTCTCTTGTCTTATACAGTCATCAGTTTTAGATCCTGTCTTCAAACATGAATATCTTGATGCTGCCTGGGATGACAAATATATTGAGATGGGCATGGATGCTTTTAAATCTCAGGTAGATCAATCAAGATAGTGTTATCATTGCTTGATGTCTGTCTGCTAGTTTCATGTCTACAAAGCCAAGTATGATGCTACTCAGACTCAGACTCAAACAAAGCCATCACAAACTCCGTTCACGTCCATTTCAGGTACGGTAACAATGAGATTGTTCTGCATTGTTCTTACCATTTTTAGCACATTTGTCAACCAACTCTTGGATGGAGTCAATGATTAGGAAAAAGCAAAAAAAGAAAGGCAGACCCACTGATGAACTGGTATCCACAGCAACAGATCCTTATGAAGAACTCAACCAGTATCTCAGCCAACCACAGTTGAAGTGGAATGATTGTCCTAATCCAATTTCCTGGTGGAGAGTAAGTATCTCTTTTTTTATGACTTTATATGCTTATTGATGGAGTTACAGTGACAGTTTGAATTTCCTGTCCTTCATCTAATGGCTCGGGATTACCTAACTATTCCGGCTACAACTTGCATTGCTGAACGCTCATTTTCTCTTTCGGCTCATACTGATAACCCACGTCAACGACAAATGAAGAAAGAAAAATTTGGCGGACTTCAAAAGCTTCGGGCTGGTTACACAGATGGGCGGCTCAATGCACAAGAAGATATCATGAGTAAATATGTTGGAGACTTTGATTTTGATGATACTGTCTACTCAAATTAGCTTCCAACTTAATATTAAATCAGTTTTCATATATGTGGACTGGTTCGGACCTGGACCAGACCTAGTGGACCAGGTCACTGCTGAACCTGGTCCAGGTCCACTTGTATTGGACCAGACCCTTGAGGTCCAGGTTCAGGTTCACCAAAATTAGGGTGGACCTGGCCCAGACTGGACCTTGGACAGTGTACTAATGACACCCTCACCAAACAAATGCAACAAGAAGCCAAATGACACCTCTGGAAATAACAAACCCCTTGTTTTGAAGCCATCAAAGGACTTTGGACATTGTCTTATGTCCTGAACTCCCAGTACCACAACCACATGTGCGCTTACTGCGCTCTCATTGGACATTCCAGTAAAGAATGTCCAGACCAACAGTGCCTTAAGTGTATGGAATATGGACATCCACATATTATATGTCCAAAGTGAAATGAGGAAAACCATAACAAAACCATTTTCATAGTTATTATTGACGAACAAACATCAACTGATGAATCACCACCCAAATATTAAACTGAAGATGGACACTAATAATCATCTTCTATATATACAGTCACCACCTTACTCTCTCAACCACCAAGCCCAATCCCTGACTATGAAGAAAATGCACAACACATTCCCTCTCCTCTCAATGATATCAAAATGGAAGAACTCCTCCATCTTTCTGCAGGACCCTCTGATCCCCTCTTCCAACAATGACTCAGCAAAATCACTAACTGCACCTGAGACCAGCTTATGGCCCTCCAAAATGGAATCTGTTATCATTGCCCCACTTTTACAACTGAACATGATGTCAGTTGTCCATTTGCTGGATGAGGCAAGAAAAGGCCCATTCGAGGAACTACTAGAGGCAAACCCCTAGGACTACAACAAAGACCAGAAAACCATGAATAAAGAGCATAACAATTGGAAGAACAAGCTGAGCAAGAAGCCCAACTTCAAAATCACCATCAAAAACTCGTCTGAGAACAATACAAACAATATGATACTATGCTTCACAACTCTGAGAATTCTGCCCAAACACATCTTGCCCATCAAGAAAAGTTCTAAAATCTTGTTATGGCCACTACAGCCTTCTCCTTTGGAAATCCCTGAATTGATAGAGCTGCTATCTTTGCTATTATCTATGACTACACCAATTGAATGGGAGATGCTAACATTTGGCTTCACACTGGAGGAAACAATATCATTGAAGCCAATCTTATTGCCCTCCAATGAGAATGGCTCAAAGAAGTCCCCCCAAGTATGCTCAACTCCTTCCAAACCCTATATGCTAGCAACAAACATGGGACTCTTGAATATTACCTCTGGCTCCATACTGGACAAGAAGTCCAATGAAGGTTCAAAAAATGACAGGACGCTCTTGCTTACACCAACAATCTTGCCACTGCCACTATTAATCAAATAAACAACAATATTGAAGCTGTACAAAATGGACTTCACAGGACCCTTACAATTGATACAACCGAATTCAGAACCCTTACAGTCAACACCAACTCCACCCAATCAACTCTCAAAACAATTAGTTCAGTATCATCCTCTTCACTAACTTAATCATGCCAAAATTCATTCTCATATCTGGTCACTGATTCTCAGTAACTGGAATTCATCCAATGTGCCACCTATAAAGCTCTGGTTGTGAATAATTTATTGTTTCTATGGCTATAACTCCACCTTCCAACACTATCTGATTCCAATTATGCCATTCAGTACTTCAAGAACTACTTTGTCACAACTAACATGAAGAACTTGGCCTACTTCCGATTCACACCTCTAACCTGGAGTGAGTATTTTGTCTATTTAGTTATAGTTCAGATGTACTATCTCTATTCAATAGGGATAATATTAGGCTCTTATTTCCTTGGACCATTTTTCCTTATGTTTTCACCTATGATTCTTTTCTTTGATATAATATATGGACCTATTACTAGTTATCTAGGACTTTTCTGAAGTGGAGACTTTGATGAAGGTACTACTCCAGTATTACCTTGGCCTAAAGTAACCATACTTCCAGTTTCTTTATGTTTCATCATATGTTTTATATTTGATATGTAGTGCAGATCCTTAGCAGATCCTTTATGGACATTTAGGACTTTGATACAAATTATCTTTTGTTTTATATTTGCTGTACTATAGCTGTTATGATTAGGACTATAAGTTTTGTAGTGTATTGTAATGGTTCATTAGTTAATTATTACTTAGTGTTTATTCTGCTGTCTAAACATAAAAGTTCTCTAAAACCTTTGTCTTGTATGATTGCAAACTTATTTGAAGAGCTGTTGCCTCCTACACTTGACATTACTTACATCTGAAAATTGTAAGCAAGTGCTCAAGACTTGCAATACTAGTTCATGACACAAAGATAACATTGGTTCATAACAACCTTCAATAACAATAAGCAAACCATTGTTGTGGATCAGATTCAGATGTTTCAGAGTTATTCACTCAGGTTTTACAACAAAAGTAGCTCTGTAGGATTTAACTTGAATGCACAATTGTTCCTTTTCATATATAAGCTGAGCAACCAGCTGTTTGTTGATGACTGTTCACTGTTAATGATAACATTGAGTCATGTGTGGACAAGTTGTTGTTTCAACAAGATATGTTGGTTAAAGTTGGATTCTGCAATATCATCATTTACTTCTGAGATCAGTACTTTTCTGATCCTCACACTTTCCAGTGGAATTTACTGGACTTCAGTCAAGTCCTCTGGAGTCTACTGGAATATTATAGTATTTATTGAAACTCATTTGAAATACCACAGAATCCAGTGGACTCTAGTCAAATCCAGTGGAATCCAGTGGAGACCACTGGATTCTATTAAGCTAAATATAGTATACAGTAGGTAAAGTAGTCATAAACAGAGTTTTGCTTTTTGTCTAGTCCACTAGATGAAATCACATGATCAAATATTTCTATTATAGGATATATGATAAATAGAAGTTAGAAGTTAGAGGATTAGAGGAAAAATTAAAGGATTAGAAGTTAGAAGATCAGAGAGTTAGCAGAGTTAAGGGTTAAAAGCTAGAGGTTAGAAAGTTAGAAGTTAGGGGATTAGGGGGTTGGAAACAGTTTTTTCTGCTATTAATACTATTTAAATACATAAATTTCCTTTTTTAGTAAAGTGTATTTTGCATTTTTTTTCACTATTTACACCATCTAAAGAGATAGGGATTACAAATATAGAAAGCCTTAATATTAGACTATCAAATATCAAAAAAAAAATTTAAATAGTATAAATATATTTTATTTATATCATGTTTATATTTTTACAATAATTCTATACCTATTATATTCATTTTTCTCTAATTAACAACTATTTTATAATATTACTATATTAGATTAATTAGATCACCCAGTGAGCTGAACAAAATGCAAAGCTCTATTGATGATCTTACCAGGGTAATTATATATGAGAATCCAGTAGACTAGATCCACTGGATTCCACTGGAATTTGAGTCCAGTAAAGTCCAACCGGAAAATCCAGTGGATTCTAGTGGACCAAGAGTCCAGTCAATTTCTGCTATTTGGCTGAGGTTCAAGTCCATTGGACTCCACAGAAATCCAACCAGAAAGTGTGGGGATCAGGAAAGTCCTCTCCAAGATGTTAAAACTATTTAGTATGATTGATAAAGAAAATTGTGAAAATTGATTTCCAAGCAGAAGAAGAGGAAGGCAAAAATTCAGTCATAGTCATGGTATATTCAGGAACAGTTAATGAGTAGTTGAGGCAACATTGTGAAAAGTGGATAGGATTTCACAAGGATTATAGTTTTGAGGGGTGAAAAAAATGCTTGATGGTTTTTTGAAATTATACAATTTACAACATCCACTGTCACAATGATGAGGGAAAAACAATTGGCCTGGTTATTGTTTATGAACCTTGCTTCAACAACATCATCATAATTCACATTGATTATTTTGAAAGGTGCAGATGGGTGATATGAGTCTAATTGTACTTGCAGAGAAATTCCACTAAGAGATATTTGTCTGCTAAAGTGCTTGCTGCATAAGTGACTATAAAATCAACAAACAACTAAATGATAATGCACCCCATGACTGTCTAGCTCTGAAAACTCATATTCTATAACATGTTTTACAAATTATATATGTGTAGCCACATAAGTGTTAGCACTGTTCCAAAGCCTGACAGACTAGTAGACCTGAGCTAGCTAAGAAAACCACAAGTAATGTGTGAGCATGCTAAATTGAGTGATGGCTAGTTATTATTTATGCTTTACTAGCAGTCTAGAGTGTATGAAACTACTGTACAATTTTGATCTATTCGGCTATCATGCATTACACCCTTTTTTTTGACTCTGGATTAATTTTTTTTTCAATTTTTCCAAATTTCTGAGATTTTTCAAAAATATGGAAAAGTCATGTGTTGGCTGAATAAATCAAAATTGTACAGTATTCAGTCTTATCCAAAATGACATGTATAGAAGGGGTCTTAGGGCTCAAACATGATCTAGGACTATAAACTATAAGTTTTATTGTATTTAGACAAAGGATCACAAGTTCTCAATCTCATGGTATTAATAAATGCAGAGGCACATCTAAAAATCAAGACAGGATCAAAGGAGTTCCTCTTGATCAACCAAAAAAAAATGATATTGATGCAATGATGCCAGATCACATCAAAGTAAATTAAAGCTTGATATCATAAGTTATAAAACAAAGAAAACAATCAAGTGCAGACAGACTAGTTCTAGCTGAGCTTTAAAGATATCTGAGACTAGAGCTTTCCTAAGATTTCTGTTTCAAGAACAGATCAGAGTTATAGAGTTTTCACTGCAGAAACACCAGAGTCCAGATTTAAAGCCAGAGTTCAGAGATCTAGAGCCAGAGAGCTACTAGTTTTAAGCAAGTCAGTTTTCTGGATGCCCTTTGAGCACACAAAGTGCTAGCAAGAGCCTAAGAGTGTTTCCATTTGAGTTCCAAGTAATCTCCTGTAAGACCCAAGGGATAGAAATTTTCACTCAAAAAGAGTGGATGACAATAAAATCTACAGTAAGCTGTGCTTTGACAAAGTGTGCATTTTCTGAAGAAAAATACTTTCCAATAGTTTTCATAGATATTATCAACTAAAACAGCAATTTAATTTTTCATTTAGATATTTACATTATTTAAGATAGGAATTATTTACAAGTGACTTTTACAACAGTTACTGAAGGAATTATTTTAGAATGAATTTGTAATATTTAAGATGGGTTTTTTATACCAGACAAATTTTACATTATTTAAAGTGGGATTTTTATTAAATTGAAATTTTAAGTGTATAGCTATATAAAGGATACCATTAAATAGATATTATTGTGGTGATTCTAAAAATAGTGGTTATATAATGTAAATCCAAATATAATATGAGATAAATGCAAAATATATAAGTGATAGAGTTTATTTTGATATGGAAAAAAAAAATGTTTCTAAAAATAGATGTAACTTCTACCACCAGATAGCTCTTGATGAGGAGATTCTAAATATAGTACTCTCATATTATAATTCTAAATATAACACAAGAAAAATGCAAAATACTGATGTATTCTAAAAATAGTTATTAGATCAGCTGACTTTTCATTTGCCTTTTTTGTCATGTTTGGCTTTTAGTATATTGATTTTCTGGCCTCAAATAAATACTAAATAATATAAATAGCCTTTTTATTTAATTTATAAGTTAAACTAGACATAGCAAAAGTTTTGAAAATGCTAAGTTCATAATAGTCTATTTGTATTCCTTCATTTTAATAGAAATATAATTAGCAATTAAAAATCCATCTTTAAGTTCAGTAATTTCAATGTTTATTATTTAATTCTAGAGTAGGAAATCTTTAAAAATTTGAAGTTAATTCCCATTTAATTTCCACCCTTATTAGTAGACTTTGAATAGGAAATTACACAGTTAATTGAGGATTTTAGAGTATAAACTTATCCATAGTTTTTGGATAAATCAAGATGGATTTTTCCCACTCTCTGGGTCTTACAGTGAGAGTTTGTATAAAAAAAAGTTCAAAAGCATTGCCATCAGAAAAAAACATTTTAGCCTGGAGAAACCCTATCAGATCTTTTATAGCTTTGTAAGACCTTAGGACACTCAAGGCACTCAAGATAGTCAAGGCATCTACAGAAACAAGTCCACTTGTGACTACTTGTTCTAAAGTCTCTCAAGGTTCTACAAGATACCTATAAGGTATTAAAAGAATCTTCAGAGTACTTAGAGATAACAACAAAAGCACTAGCTACAGCCATACTTTTATATAGAGAGGTGTAAATATCCCAACATGGTCAATGCATCTCAGACCTATTTTTCCCTAGAAAAATAGGTCTGAGATGCATTGACTATGTTGGGATATTTACATTACAAAATATAGACAAAATATATACCATTAGATAGCTTTTGATGAGGAGATTTCAAATATAGTATTTACATGCCTGAATTCTAAATATAGTATAAGAAATTTTGCAAAATACTAATATTGATTATATATAGAATCATATAATTATGTGACTTTTATCTGCCAGATAGCTCTGAAAAGGATTCTAAATTATATTCAAGTTTTAATTAAATTGTAAAATACTTAGAAAACAAAAGAAACTTAATAAACTTGAAATTGTAACATTTTGTGCTATACTCTAATTTAACAATTATATAGTAAGACTATTAATACTATCAAATTTATATTTATTATTTGTTTTTATTTGAGGCCAGAAAATAATAGTAGCAAAGGCTAACAATAATGAAAAAGGCAAGTAAAAAGTCACATGATTATATATTCTATTTATAATCAGTATTAGTATTTTGCAAAATTTGAAATCTCCTTATTAAAAACTATCTAATAGTATATATTTTGTAATTTTTTTCTTTTGTTATTATTTCTGAGTACTTTAATGGTCCTTTTAATGCCTTGTGAGTACCTTGTAGGGCCTTGAGAGACTTTAGAACAAGTAGTCACAAATAGACTTGATTCTGTGAATGCCTTAAGTGTTTTAAGATCTCACAAAGCTATAAAAGGTCTGATAGGGTTTCTCTAAGCTAAAATAAATTCCAATATTTGTATATCTATATAGTAAATGAG
>JAIUJM010001060.1:0-10650 GCA_026262225.1 Inosperma sp. D86 | reverse complement strand
CTTTTTTTCTCAAACCTCGTGTATTATCATTATGGATCCATGATCTATCCGGAAGTTATTCGACATAAGAGCCATCATGTGTATATAAACAGCAAATAAAACCACCATTTAATTGCAAAGCTTCATTCAATTTTTTTTTTGGAAACAATTCCTCCGCGTTTTGTTTTCTGATCGAGTTAAGTGTTCGCGTCGGCAAGCGTTTGAGCACCACCTTCATCTGATCCTTCACGAGCGACGCTACCGTTCACTACAGCGACCTGACCACCCAACGACGTAAGATCTTCATTCATCTCCGCTTCTCTAATGCTGCAAGATTGCCATGCAAACCACATCATCGTCCGTAACTGAAGCACGTCCTCTTTCCAGGCTTTGCGATGATTTTGTTCCCTAAACTCCTTCGTGAGCCTCTCACATCGATCGATGTTCTCTGGGCTGACGAAATCAATGGCAACTTTCATACAGTCCGCCATATTCGCAACCTAGGAGTCGTAAGGAATCAGCAAAAAGTCCAAATCATCATAAAAAACAAACCTGATGTGCACACCCCGCAGGTATGAAAATCCCCTCTCCCGGCCGCTGGTATATCCTAAAGCTCTTCACCCCATACTCCTCCCACAACTGTCTCCTCAGCTCAACATCCAAATAAAAGTGTTGACTATGAATCGGATCATGCACCGCAATCGCCTGAAGATGCAAAGCAGCCGCTTTCTCCGCCTGTGTCGGTTGTTGTTGTTGCTGCTGCTGGCTACCACCACCACCACCACCATTCGTCGTCGTCGGCGTAGATCCAGGCGCAAACTTTTTCCTCAAAAATGCTCGAATCCTATCGCTATCTTCGGCTCGGAACAAATCCCAAACAGCATATCCAGGTGTCCCGTCTTCGCAATCTGTGGCGTTGAGCATGACGTTGAAGGCATCAGCCATATCCATGTGAAGACGTGTCGATCCTTTGCTTCCTGCCTCTTGCGAAGATGCCATGGCATTGTACATTTTCGGGCCTATACGACAAAGTGATAAGCGATCCTTTAAAACTACCAACTGAAAGGAAAATTAGCTTACCCAAATCCGGTCCCAAAGCATTGGCAGGGAAGTGGGAACCGATATTATACACCCCATCACGTCGAACATAATCTTGCACAGGAACAGCCGAACTAAAATCCTCAAAAAGTTCCGGGAAAGCACCCTTGAATTCCGCCGTCGGAGGCCAATCCTAAAACACAACACGCTAAATTTTTGTGCTCGAACTCATCCAAGGCCAAGAAAAACAGCCTACCTTCAACTTCCAGCATTCTTTCCGATCCTGGTATTTCCCAAAGTAAGAGAAGAACTCCTTGACGCTAAGTTTCTTATTCGTATCCGTCTGACACTCCACGATGATACAAGATTGATCTCCATACTTCTCGAGGAAGTATTCCGGACTCCAGTCGAGCTTGAACCGAGGAAGCACATCTTTGACAAGCAGCGGCAAACCTCTTTTCCAAATCGAAGCAAAGGAATGTTGGGTGGCGGATGGGGAATCGGCAGGTGGAGGATCGTAATATGAAGCAGGGATAATTTGGACGCGACGGATGGGAATCGATATGACATGCTCGGGTACATTGGTGGGCGTGAAATTGTCGAATATAGGACTGGCGAGAGGATCTGGAAAAGGAGCTGTTCGATCCTTGACAACGTCATCGTAACTCAATGTTATCCGCGACGCATCATCATCACCCTCTGCCTCTGTTTCGGGTCCAACCTCCTTAGCATCCTTCTCTAGAATACTTCGCATCTCTGCAATCGCACCATTCAGCTCGTCCTGGACAAATCGCGTAACGGGGGTAAAATCTCGATATCCATGCTCGGCTCGTTTCAAGCAACTCAAGAAAAAAGGGTTCGCATGGGCTTGCCTCTCTCGTGTGACAGCGGCTAGCTCTGACACGGCTACCTCACCACATGTTAGGTCCCTGACGGTCTGGAAGCATTCGTTACAGGCTTCACGTCCACACAAGCGACACATGAATGAGGTCGAGAACAAAGACGTCATACATGTGTCTGAAAGGGAGGGTCAATACAATTAATGAATCAAGAAAAGACCAAACAAACCGCAGGTCGCGCGAACGTCAGTCTCTCGTGGACGACGAATGAGTTCGGTAGCTTGCATATGTTGTTGCTCGATTGTTAAGGTGGGTAGAAGGGCTTTAGCTATTGATAACTAGAAAAAACGTGTGAATGATTGGGAAAAGAAAAATAAATAAATCAAAGTTACTTTTAGCCGCCGAACGTGTTCCCTCTCAAATTCACGATTCCACTTTGTAGGAAATTTCATCTTAGAAGCCTCAGCATCAGTTTTATGAGCAAAACTGATTCCTCTAAGGTTCATCGTCTCGTCTCTCATCAAATACCTGATTCCTTGAAAACGACACGTATCGCCAGCCCAGCGACGTGTGCAAGAGACGCACCGCGTAAACTCCTCATTTTTGTAGCGATGAGACATGCATCGTGCAAATTGGAGTTCGGGAATCAGAGTCAAGAGCACATGTCCTCCATTTTCGGCGATAAGAGTAGCGGATAGTCCTAAAGTAACGTAATCGTAACAATATCAGATGGACAATTCTGATGGAACAAAAGTTGAAGTTTTGGGAACATACCAGGTTTACCAGGCTTTTGGATATTCTGGTAAGCAGTCGCTAAAAAAGGAAAGGAATTAAGTCAGTTATGAAAGTCTATCCTACATTATCAGGAAGAACGTAAAATTGGCTGCGTATCTGATGGAACGACATCACAAAGAGGCGAATATTAAATGGCAAGCTATGACAGGCCAAATTTACGCCCCGGACCTTGGATGGCGAAAAAATCAAAATGCTAAGGATGACTTACCGTTCTGGGCCGTAATAGACGCAACCTCTTGGCGTTTCTTGGCGTTGTATCCTCGTCGAGAAGCTACGAGGTATTTGACCGTTAGTAATCGAAAGCAAAAACCAACAAATGAAAGGAAAGGCCGTATCAGGCTACGGTTACGAAAAGGTTGACGCTCGGTCACCACAGAAACGGGAAGATCCTAGAATTTCGGAAGGAAAAAGGACTGACTGGGTATCGTCGATGATGATTCCTGTGTTCCTGAGCTTGTCGATTTGCGTTTCTCCTTGGTTTTTTTAGCCTTGGGTGCAGGGGCAGCGTCGGGCTCTGGGTGCGGCCTCTTGTTATTCTTACTTGAGGACGTGGTTGCTGGGCCATTGTTAGTTTGTGGTGTCGGGGACACGGAGGCTTTCGGTCCTTGCTGTGGTTGCTGCTGCGGATAAGGCTCTTGACTGGGTAATGGAGGAAGGTCATTGGGTTGTCGGGAAAAAGGCGGTGATGGAGGATAAGAAGAAACCTGGGCACTTGCAGACGCAATCTCTCGAGCCGCTAGACGTACCGAGGCTCTTTCCGACTGTTGCCATACTGAGCGTAACGAGAACAAGGTTGTTAGAAGGATGATAACGCAAAGTAAAACGGTATATTACTTTGTGTGTTGGAAGACATGGGATGTTCCTGACCATTTGAGGGAGGGTCTGGAATGAGTCAGATGAGGTATGGAAGTCATGAACAAAACCATTTGACTCACGTTGCTGGCAGCGATATTCGCATGATGGGGCTATGCAAGCCGAAAGGCAGATGAATGACGCGTAAGACAACCAGTTCTGACACCTACCATTCCGTTCATCCGAGTACGAAGGCTGAATTGCACCGTTGTAAGAGTTGTGTTGCAAATGGGGCCACCGATGACCATTCTCCAAATATCTGTCATCTGGTCGGTCAGATCTCATGAGTGAGCCTGGGCCGTGATATTCTGCAAAGGCATTCGAGATTTGGGAAGGCACTTGCGGCTGTTGATGGTGATAATACGCATGGTACCTTGGGTGGCCCTGAATAGTGCTGGAGGACGACGGCCGCGGGTCTGAATCATCCCAGGTGGCAGTTCTCAAACTGAAGACATTATCACTTTGTGGATACACTTGACCATAATGAATTGAACTCTGTCCGTGTGGGTTGCCCTGATTCGCGTCTGCGCCGGGACTGATGGGTGTCAAAGGAACTGGAAAAGAGGAGGTATCTTGAGGATTTAACAAAGAATTTATAGAAGTCTTCTTAGTGGGATCATGCAAGGCCTGCATTTGTGAAGAAATGAGGAGGAAGTGAAAACTGAGGAGAAGATGACGGTAGGAAGTCAAGCTTAGTCGCGGAGCTGGCATGCCAAATAAATAATCTGAACATATCGCGACTTGACCACGTGCTCTCATTCATTCGGGGTCCCGTTCACGGCAACGTTCGCGGGCGGGTTCAGTTCCGTATACCAACTCCGAGAAAAATGGACTCGTTCTAAACTAACATACAACGGGCGCAGGACGTCGCGGGAAATAAAAATCTTGGAATCGTCCAACAGCTGACACTTGAACGTTATCCATCTCGTCACCGCTTACGAACGGCAAGTCGGAAGCGTTAGGGCTCCATCGGAAATTTCAAATTTCTTATCACCATGAGAAGTGGCCCAAACGCATTACCAAATAATAAAAATCATGGTCTGACACAACATGCATACCTTTGAATGATATTCAGGTTTTGATGGCCTTGATATTACTGTTAAAGGTCGCGGCCATGAGGACTGGGGGAACTGGAGCGGTCTGGGTTTGTTATTGTCCAGGTGATAACTTTCCATCGCACAGTTTCAACAACCGCTTACGGGTACACATATCAAGAAGACCTCAATTGAAGAGAGGGAGCTGATTGCAGAATCTCCCGACATCTTGTCCCATCAGAAAAGCTCCCACGACACCCGTGAGAAAATCATCACAACTTTTGGATTCTAATTTTTGGCCGTCGTCGTCGAGCCTTGCGTCGAGCTCTGCTACCCTACACAGTCAACTTGTGTGTTTCATAACTCGTAAAGCCCTTGAAATGCTCGTACTATACGAGACCGCAATGGGCTACTGCCTATTCAAAGTTACCGACTCTGCAAAAATCGAGAGTGCAGATCTATGGAAAGAATTCGAGAGCCCACAGAAGGCTAGCAAACTGTGAGTTTCTGACCCTTCATCCGGTCACTATAATTTTCATTTTCCTTGGAAAATCCTTAGGCTGAAGCTAAAAGCCATCCATCGATTCACATCAACAGCAACAGCCGTCGAAGACATCACTGCCATTCAAAGTGGTAAACTTGGAAAGGGATTGAAGCAATTTTTGACAGAGGAAATCGTGGACAAAGGGAAGGGGAAAGAATCACTGGTTGTTGTAGATCCTCATTTGGGTTTGTCAATTACATGGGCCCTCTCTTTACAAACAAAACTTAGTTTTCATTCATTCAGGTCGTTCCATCACAAAAAAACTCAGTATAAACGTCAATGCGATGGCAGAGGGAAAACATGCCGACCTGTGGCGTGGTATTCGAAGTCAAATTGCCGCTCTCCTCGATGGCCTTGATCCAAAGGATCTAGCTACCATGAGTCTTGGTCTTAGTCACTCACTATCACGGTCAGTTCCCTTTCTTCCTTTAACCACACCCCGTTAACCCACTTCTTATCTAGGTTCAAACTAAAATTTTCACCCGACAAGGTAGACACCATGGTCGTGCAAGCAATTGCTTTGCTCGACGACCTCGACAAAGAAATTAACATTTACGCTATGAGAGTCAAGGTCAGTCATTCCCCCATAGTTGACTCATCTCATACTCATAACTATCTAGGAATGGTATGGCTGGCATTTCCCCGAAATGGCAAAAATCATCGTCGACAACATTGCCTACGCCAAAGTGATCCGTCACATGGGTATGTATATATATATCTCCAAACCTCGGCTGGACCCAATCAACTAACCAACAATTTTATATTCAGGCTTCCGAACAAACGCAGCAACAACAAACTTCGCCTCTATTCTCCCAGAAGACCTAGAAGCCGTCCTCAAAGCAGCAGCCGAAATCTCCATGGGCACCGAAATATCCGAATCTGACATCACACACATCAACGCCCTCTGCGACCAAGTCATCTCCATCTCTGAATACCGCTCTCAATTATCAGAGTACCTACGAAATAGAATGAACGCCATCGCACCCAATCTGACCGCTTTAGTTGGAGAACTCGTCGGTGCAAGATTGATCAGTCATGCTGGGAGCTTGTTAAGTCTGGCAAAACACCCTGCGAGTACGGTACAGATTCTTGGAGCCGAAAAGGCGCTTTTTAGGGCATTAAAAACGAAGCATGATACGCCGAAATATGGCCTTATTTACCACGTACGCATCCTTCCTTTCCTTATTTTATATCTTCCGTTAACTGACGAATCACTTACTTAGGCTTCGCTGATCGGCCAAGCCCCACCAAAACTAAAAGGCAAAATGGCGCGTATGGTAGCAACAAAAGCAGCCTTATCCATCCGCGTCGACGCTCTCACCGACGCCGACGGCAAATCTGAACCAACCGCACCTTCAATAGGTATCGAAAACCGAGCCAAGCTCGAATCACGCTTACGGGCCTTGGAGCACCAACTGGATGGGGACACCGTCCGCCGTTTTGCTGGTGATGCAGGGAAGAAGCAGCAAAGGTTTGAGATGAAGGGGGAAACGAAGACGTATAATATCGCTGCTGATCAAGTGGATTTCGTGTCGACGCAGAGGGAGAGTGGTTCTTCGAGTGCAGCGGAGGTGGCGGCTAAAGTGGTGTTGGATGTGAAGGAAGAGAAGAGGAGGGCCAAGGAAGAGAGGAAGGCGAAGAAGAAGGAGAAGGAGAAACAGAAGAGTGAAGAGATGGAGGACGACGACGACGATGAAGATGAAGAGCATGTGGAAGTTGCGATGGATATAGATGGCCAGACGGAATCGAAGAAGGAAAAGAAAAAAGACAAAAAAAGAAAGCGGAGAGAGAGTGAGGGTATTGTGCCAACGCCGATGGATGAAGATGAGCCTGAGAAACAGTCTCCTGCCAAGGTTTGTGAAATCAATATCCGTCTATCATATGCGTTGTTAATCAGTCTGTTGGAAACTAGGAGACAGAAGAGGAGAGGAAGGCAAGAAAAAAGGCAAAGAAAGAGGCCAAGGCTATTGCTGCTGCCAACGGCAGTGAGCCGACAAAAAAGAAGAAGAAAAAGGTGTCGGATGATTGACATTGACGGGGTCGAAACCTCTTTACACCATGAGTCCCATCTTTTATATCTATGATACTCAATTTCAGATCTCGTTTGATCAACTTCACCGTTGTTGTAAACTCCTTTTTTTGGACATGCGTCTGGCCAGTGAATATCTCCGATTCTTTAGGTAGTGGGTACATGAAAGCCTAGAAGAACAGGAATGAAAAATGACGCAACTAGAATACACAAGGAATGTACATACAAAGTCTGATCTTACTACGACCTCGAGGTTATCAGAGTCTCAATTCCGTCGAGCCCAGCCCCTGCTGTCCACGTACGATGCATTGGAGAATGATGAACCACGTCTTCTGCAATACCTATCACAATCGATTTGGAGACAAAAACCGCCTTTCGATCAGTCCATAATGATATATACTCTTTTCACAGATTTTCTGCAACTTCAGATTAAGCCAGGCGCCATCCTTAGCCTGAGCCTTCGTAAATTCGAACGTTCTAGTGTTCAATCGTTAGAATCAGCCCACGTATCCTTCTTTTTTGGCAATCTCGAAGGGTCGATACTGCCGATCCCGTCCTGCCCATAGTCCTTGTCCACCTGGTTGAGGGTGATGCATATCTTCATACGACCTTAATTTTGTTCCCTGGAGGAAATCCCTTCTTAAACAATTTAAAGTTCAAGGAATAAATTTGTTTTCACTCCTTCTCTGGATCCAATTATTTTGTCCACGACGGCCTTGGCACAGCTCAAGCTAACGAATATCAAACCCAATCTCAGAGAGCCCCTGAGCGCAAATACTTATATCACTAATTGGTACCTGGTAAACCCGTGTCATGTTCAGAAAGCATCGTGGTTGTCATCAGGTAAGTGATCGTAGATGCTCATAGATCTTTCCATAGAGACCTTATATCCCGTAATCAACGAAGAGCCGAAAATGAATACAAATGCCAGATTTGGTCGCTTGCGGGGTGGAAGATGGGGTTGGAAACATCATAGAGAGCGCCCATGCCACATGTAGAAGACTACTAAATCAAAACTGAAAATTGCAATTTATTTACAGGACTGCGGAACATTGCCCAAGCTCAATTGCTAATTACCCAGATCTCTCCACGTCTCGTCCAGCTTGACCTCTCCACCTTCAATATACAACCCTCCATGCATAGCCAAATTCAAATTTTCTTTCGTCATAGTCACCCCGCTCCGCATGAATTGTCCCAAAGAGCCCTCCTCGATTGACTGTCCCATATCGCAAGCAATCGCATTGTCTAGTGCAATACTAAACTCACACCGCAGCGATTGTATCTCTCCCGGCGCTGAATCTTGCGTACAAACAAAAATACAACTGTTATCCTCTGTGCTCTTGTCGTCGAGCACCAGGAAGCAATGGGGCATGAATCCTTGCGGTACTGGCTGGGTGATATTTGCGTCAAACCAATCACGCACTTCCTGGAGAGTGTGGTTGAGAAAGGCGGTGGGAGATGAGGCGATAGGGAAAGATGATCCCTCAGTAATGGTGGTGATATCCTTGGTATCGATAATGACCATCCGGTCAGATACGTGGGCGGTGTAGTTTGGAGAGTTAAATTCTTCGAGAGATTCCTCAGTGTATTGTAAGAGGAGATCCAAGGTCTGTAAAAGCGAAGGTTGAGAGAGAGATAACAATATACGATGAACTCGTCATTCCATCCCACTTACAGTAGTGGGAATATCAGCGATACAGAACACTGAGCATCGAAATTCTCCGTTGTCCATGTTGCCAGGAGGTGAAAGTTGGGATGTAATGTACGGTGGTACCAATGTTGTAAGGACCCGGGTTAGAATTGAACTGGAACTCTGATAGTTAACATCGTGATGTCCAACGAACCTGTGGATTCAAGGCTGTGCTAAAGTTTTGAGCTAACGTAAAATGAATGAAGATCTGAACATTCAACAGGCGCGATGATCGGCCTTCCGCCCATCAAACTGATGACCAGATTTACACATAGCATAGACATGTTGGTACCTGTTGGTACTTTTAAAAAACTGTCCTCTCAAGTCAGTATCGTCAGTGGTCAATACCGTCTTTACTGGTGAAAAATTCAAATTATCTGGGACGGTAACGATATCAGATGAACTGATGTACTCATAATTTAGCAAGTGTATTAATTTGTTGGTCCAAGTTTCAGAGTATGAAATTGACGGGCGCACTTAGCTGTGCTTTTTTTTCAAGTCGTGATCCGCAAGCAGTGTTACGTAGACATGTTTTCGTGCGACCTCCCATACTATAAAAATGTCTCCGACCTCTGACAGTGCTTCTCCAGTCGGCATCGCTGGTCAATACCGACTGCTTCAAATCAAGTATTGAAATCGTCAGGCACGATGAGATACTTCTACATCTTCACACTCTTTTTCTGCCTCATCTCTCTGAGTGTTGCTATCCCCATCCCTTCCGATCCCGAGGGTAGCAATGGTAGCCAGCCACCAAAACCGGACAAAGGAAAAGGTCGGGCGGACCCACCTAAATTAAACACACCCACTCCCGAACACAACCGCGACGTACCACTGCCAGGACGTTCAGGCTTATACACCGACCCAAAAACGAAGGTGACAACCCTCTATTACGGAGACGACAAGCTGCCAGAACACATGGGTCACGTACAACGGAATCAAGCCAAGTTCCCTCAGAATCGCAATCCACTCCCGCTCGGTGACGCAACGTCTAACAGAAAAGCAGCCTTGCAAAATATTGCGACACCTCCTCCTCACCCTGTAAGCGGATGGAACCGGGTAAGAGACGAGAAGCTTCCTGCCATGCTGAAGAACCCGAATCATAAGACTTCGACCACCGTCGAGTATCTTCCCGAATATGAATCCCGTGCGTATTTGTATGAACAGTTTGTAAAAGCGCTAATATTTGTTTTCCTTCTCTCCATCTCTGATAGGCATAGAAGGTAAACTTGCGACGTCATTCAGAGCGACCATTCAAAGCAACCAGCCAGGGGCAAAGGGGCAACTGCGACCCAATCCTGGTTGGCTCCCAATCAACCCTGATCAACGACGTGGTCACGAAGCACCCGCACGATTGAATAGCCAGACCTTCGCTCGCCCTCCCCCTCCCAAAACTGAATGGAAAGAGCCCAAGAAAGATGGGAAGGGTGAACCACCCAAAAAAGGTCCCAGCAACCTCCAGCCGGGACGCCAAATGCCTGTCTGGAAACCATTGCCAATAAATGGACCTAAGGCTTCACATTTCGGTGCGCCTGGCAACGTAAAGGACGCCGAGAAGAGGTATCCACCGCGTCCACAGAACCACGACCATTACATGAAGCAGCTTCAAGAGAAGAAAGACAAGGAGGCCAAGCCCAAAGCAGATTCCGGGAACGTGAAGCCACCCCAACAAAAGCAAAAAGCCCCTGAGAAGCCCAACACGAAGCCGCCAACCGATGAAGAAGCCAAGAAGAAACAAAGAGCAGCCGAGAACCTTAAGGCGTTCGAGAATAAGTTCGGTCCCGCAAAGAAGGTAGGAAAGGTAGCAGAAGCTCCTGCACGTTTGGGGACCAATCGCCCTGCTCAACCGCCTC
>JAIUJM010001058.1:0-10658 GCA_026262225.1 Inosperma sp. D86 | reverse complement strand
TCGTCTTGTCTAGGGCAATCTTCTCCCTTTTGATTTTGTTTTCTGCGGAGATGGTTCTATTGTATCACGTTCAACCAGGCTCAGACATTCGACTTCTACCATGCCTCTTGTCGGCCTTCACAATGGTGCATCGTGTCATGTCTGTTAACCCCTATTGAGACTGCCACAATCAATTAATTGACCTACAGAACTGTGTTTCCTGATGCAATCAACCCAATCAACAACAATCTCGCTTGTTATTTAATTGACATTGCTTTTTCCCTAGCGGAAGCAGCTGGTAAGCCGATATATTGTCTCGGATTAGTTTGATGCTGAATTCACAATAGGTTTTATCCACGAAGCAATCACCGTCAAGTGGCCAATTCAAAATACCATATTACTTTATGAATCTCTTTTCGCTGTAATGACTACTTTATGGATCATCATATACGTTTGCATGGGCGTTTGCTATCGACTTTGGTCTAATGCTGACCATAGAATTTCGCCTACAGAGATTCAGCAGGCCTCACATTTTCCGTGAGTGATATATTAAGCTTTGGCTCGTATCATCACTGACATGGGTTTTACTTCAGTGGCGAAAGTACCTTCATGGCAGTTTTTCGAACACAAGTGACAGCTGCTTTAATCTTTTTTATTCTTGCCTTTGGTTTGACTGGTGTTGTCGTTGATCCTCTCCGGGAAAGCAGCCTACTTTCCGTCAAAGAAACACATTCTCCCGTTTTCCCTGCGAATCTATGGCTCGAATCCTGCAAGCATCCCTCTCAATATTCGTGTAAACCTCCCACTTTCTTGAATGTCCTTGTTGTTTGTGTGACGTTAACTGCTTTGAAGCTTGCTTTTCCTGACGCACAACTTTGCAGGCAAGGCCAGGTATCGCGGGCCTTGAAGACGATAAGAATATACTTTTCCCAGGTGTCAGTGTTACAACATTTGGCGACGGTGTGTATCCCCTTTAGAATAGCAAATTTATGACATGCTTGCTTATGCACAAATTCACAAGAGTCTTCAAGTTCGGCGTCGTCCTGCAATCTCGTCCGACAAGCGACTCGCCAGATCCAAGGTGACCAGGTTGAAGGGAATATGACGTGGAATGTTTGGCCCTTCGGATGCACTTACGAAGGGATACCTCCTCAAATCTTGATTACCGTGAATTTTACCCAGTTGAATGTCAACTCCAACTCGACTCTCGGCTTCCCCTTTGTGTATGTTATGGTTGGCAACAGCGATGACACTGACAAAATCATCCGCATGACCAAGACGCCTGTGGTGATCATACCTGGAGAAAACATCGTCGGGATCGCTAAGCAACACGTTCTGCAGTATCTCAAGCATCCAGTTCTTGCTACACTTGGAATAAACAACGTGAGTATGTTGACATAATTGCCACTTGACCACAACGCTGCTTGTTGCGATATGAAGGTTTATGACCACGTTGTAATGTCAGAAGTGGTTCACCTACGCAACGATCCTCAAGTGGATAACTCTCCTCTGATTTCATCGTCATCTGATACTTCCACAATCCGTATCATCCCTTTCATCAATATTGGTGATTGGAAAGTTATTCAAGAATACAGGGACAAGACCTTTTTGAAAGGGCTATCAAGTCTCGGGGGTTTATGGTCCTTATTCAGCAGTTTCTTTGCATTATTTTTTGGAATCTCGATCATGACATCTCTCTTTCGTATGTGCAATGTTCTATTCTCCCACTCGGAAGAAAAAATTGACGGTCTGTCATCCTTAGGTACCAAACCTCTCTCTATATTCGGGATAGTTCATCTCATCGAACCGAGCTTCCTGGAGCGGAATAACTGGGGTAATAAATACCAGATAGGCACCGAAAAACCCAGGAATGTTCAAGACTTTGCTGCCTTCATGATTGATCATGTTGTGGACGTCGACTTTGTGTTCAAACAGGCCGCCAATCAACCCGCGGGAATTGGAGAGGAAATTGTAAGGGATGAAGAGAACCATTTACTCAGGACGATAGATGTGCCGCTTTCCGAGTTATCTCTGAATCTCCCTGCCAATAGCGAGGCGGGTCAATCGGCTTCGACATAGTTATCGTCTTTTGTACTACCATGGACGCTTTCAATGGATAGTTCACGATTTGGAAGTTTTTTTACATCGCGCTTTGCACAGGATTGATTTGTTCAGTGCACAGCCTCATTTCTTTTATAAATAAATTCAAAATAACAGACCGCACCCGATGCAAACCCGATGATCATCTACAACTTGATTCACAAGTAGTAAAGATAACAACGTCTCTGTTCCTTGCGCGTTCTGCCTACTTTGTCTGCCAGTGGTCTTTGGATCCATCTCTGACATACTCTCTATGAATGCAAACTGTTGTGACATGACATTGGTTGTCTGCGGTAATTTAATGCCTTGCCCCTTTCATGCAGTGCCTTAGGCCATGCTGTAAACACTACTTATCGTCGTTCGCTTCTGACATTTTACATGTCAAATATCACATGCCTTCATCTCATAGAATGTTATAAAGAATACACCAATTGGCAACCCTGTCCCCGTCAACTTTGACTTGGAACAACAGTGTTTGTCATGGACTCTTCCAAATGCTCTGGCGCTACCCGTATGGCGGCCTTGTGCCGGGTGATCTTCTCCTTGCTGATTTTGTTTTCTGCGGAGGTGTTCCTCTTGTATCACATCCAAGGGCCCAAAATTCAATTTCAGCCATGTTTCTGGTCTATTGTCACAATGCTGCACCGTGCAATGTCTGTTGTCCGTTGCTAGTTGGCTTACAATAATTAATTGACCTACAGAACCGTGCATCCTGATACATTCAACCCGCTCAATAAAAATTTCCGTTTGCTATTAGCAGATATGACTCTTGGTCTTGCAGAAGCAGGTGGTAAGCCACATTAGTTACGAATCTTGCTTGGTCACTGCTGAAATTACTATAGCCTTCATCCACCAAGCAGCAACCACCAGATGGTCGATTCAAGATTCTATATTGCTTTACCAATCCTTTTTTGCCGTCATCACTGCGACTTTGATCATCACATATGCTTGCATAAGCATTGGGTATCGACGTTGGTCTAATATCAACTACGATGTTCATCGGAAAGACATAGCCCAGATCTTACTTTTCCCGTAAGTAATCCTTTTGACACGTTTGGCTATAATTGATCCCTGATTTTGCCTTAGTGGTGAAAGTAGATTCTTGGCACTCTTGCGAACTCAAGCAACGGCTTGCTTGATTTTTTTTATTGTTTCCTTTGCCTTGACGAACGTTCTGGTCGATCCTCTCCGGGAAAGCGATCTACTCCCTGTCAAGGAAACTCGTTCCCATTTTTTTCCTACCAACTTATGGCTTGACTCCTGCCAGGAGAACTCGCGATATTCTTGCAAGCCCCCAACTTTCTTAAATATTCTTGTTGTAAGAGTGACGTTGTTTCAAAACATACTTTCCCTGACAGATGGTAATGCAGGCACAACCAGGTATACTGACCATTGGAGATGATAAGAATGTGGAACTTTATCCCGCAGTCAGCGTTGCAACATTTAACGATGGAACACAAAGTGAGTGCCATGCCAACTTTACAGCTGCAAATTCATGAGACATGTTATGTACACATTTAAAGATTCTTCTGCATCATCTTGTAATCTCGTCCGACAACCAACTCAGCAGGTCCAAGGCAACCAGGTCGACGTCAATGTGACGTGGAATGTTTTGTCCTTCGGTTGTACATACAGCGAGATACCACCTCAGATTCTGATTACTGTGAACTTTACCCAACTGAATATAGACTCCAATCCTTCCGTTGACTTGCCCTTTGTGCATGTCATGATGGGCAACACAAACGACACGACCGAAATTATCCGAATGACCGACAACCCAGTGGTGATCTTATCTGGAGAAAACCTCGTCGGGGTCGCTAAGCAGCACATTCTGCAGCACCTCAAATCCCAGGTTTCTGCTACTCTAGGCATGAGTAACGTGTGTATTTCGCCACAATTGCAACGGCGACATCATTAACATTCCAATTTAAAGGCTTACAACACCGTCGTATTGTCAGAACTAGTTCAAGTGCGGTCTGATCCTCAAGTGTCGCGATCTCCTCTTATTCTACCGTCACCGGATATTTCTACATTTCGTATCATCCCTTTCATCAATATTGGTGACTGGAAGGTTATGCAAGAGTACCGAGACAAGACGTCGTTGAAAGGGTTATCAAGTCTCGGAGGTTTATGGACCTTATTTGCTAATTCCTTCATATTATTTTTTGGAATCTCAGTCATGAGATCTCTCTTTCGTACGTACCCTATTCATTTTTGGTCCTTCTCCAAGATAAGACATGGTGACTTGGATGCATAATTTCTACTAGGCACCAAACCTTTGGCCATATTTGGGCTCATTCACTTGCTCCAACCAAGCTTCCTGGAGCGAAACACCTGGAGTGAGAAATACCAAATAGGTACCAAGAAACCCAGAAACGTTCAAGATTTTGTTGACTTCATGATTGATCACATTATCGATGTCGACTTTGCGACTACAGCTGTCCAAGCAACCAATCAAGTTGTAGAGGGAGTTGCAAGGGATGAAGAACAGAATATTGTAGAGCAAACTGACACGTTACCCTGAGTTATAGTAGTGTAGGCGTTGATGAGCTTAAAGAAATAAATTGTAATGCTTTTATCAGCAGACCGGTCCGCAACTTGACTTCAGACTCCGCATGCTTGTCGTGGCATTCTGTGATTCTTTGACTGCACGGCTAATGTCTTCCCTTACTCGTTTTATTTCATCTTTCTTTCTACTATTGTGCCTATCCATATCTGTTAAAGCTGCGACATTGACAACAGCCATTGCCCCTAATGAGCGGGTTTGTTTCTACGCAGATGTAGACAAAGCAGGAGAAAAGATTGGCGTATGTGATTTGTTACCTTACCCTTCGACCATGTAACCTAACAGTTTTTCTAATTTAGTTTTATTACGCTGTACGTTTTTGAAAGGATAAGGAGTTAATCCGCTCTGACATTTTGCAAACACATACCGCTAGGTCCAATCTGGTGGCTCCTTCGATATTGACTTCGAAGTCAAAGACCCAAATCAAAGAATTATCCTTGATGGAGAACGCGAACGCCAGGGCGACTTCGTCCTCACGGCCAACACCGTCGGCGAATATTCTTTCTGTTTCGAGAATGACATGTCGACGCTGACGGACAAGTTGGTGGATTTCGACATTGTGGTCGAAAGCGAACCGAGACGAGAAGCACCCGCGAAACCTGGGCAGATTTCAGAGCATACGAGTGCTCTGGAAGAAAGCATATATAGGTTGACCGGGATGTTGTCACAAATCAAGAGATTACAGCAACAGTGAGTTTCGCGAAAGCCCTGCCGTTGAATAGAAACCTGACCCAACCCTTGACAGTTATCACACGCAGGAAAATCGCGGATTTTCGGTAGTGAAATCGACACAAAAGTAAATGGTTTCTACACTGCCTTTAATCTATCTGACATTCCAAAAGTCGCCTCTTCTGGTATGCCATTTTCGAGACCTTGTGCGTCATTGGTATGGCAGTGTACGTTCTTTGTTTGGACCTAAACTATCTTTTGACTCCTTCGTTTAGCCTGCAAGTTTACATCCTCCAAACTTTTTTCACGAAAACAGGCAGGAGGTACAAAGTCTAGGGCATTCCGCTGTGCCATGTAACTAGGACCATATTTCATTTTACATGTTCGCATGTACACGTTGCTGAATATCTCCACTATCAAATGCAACCCTGTGCATCGCCGTATATTATTAAATAGCATACTTGAGGAGAACGAAATTATGAATAAAAGCCTACAGGTCCACTTGATACAGAAACAGGAACGAGATGATAATAAAAGTCTATTCAAGGTCAATTCAGAGGTATCTCAATGGTCGCGAGACTTTCTACAGCAAAAGGGCTTTATGAGATGGATAGCTTCATGGGCGCACGTGGGGGGCGGCTCACCTGTATTCTCCTTCCGCTGCTACAGCGAGTTCCTCGATTTCACCTTGTACAGAAGAGAGAGCTTCCGCAGCAGTACTGAAGAAAATGAGTTGGGCCTTGATGAGTTCGTTCAAATTCTTGATTGGTTCAGGCTAGAGGACGAGAGAAAGGTTAGGGCTGGCAAATAAATACCAAGGAAGAAAGAAAAGCGTACATTCTCCAGAACAGTCTTCATCAGAGTGATGGCCACTTCGGTCTTCTGAACGAGATCGTCCTCTGCGTTTTCGACTTCGAGACGTGCCTGCTCCTGTTTAGCTGCACTGGCGCCTTTAAGCCTATCCCATCAGAGTAAAGGGTCAACGCAGAAGCGGACGAAAAACTTGACTCACGTCTGCTTTGCCGCGTCCAGTTCCAACCTACTCAACCTAACAGCTTGTCTCGCCTTCATTGCATAACCAATTGAAGTGTTCAGGGTAGTTTGCCAAGGATGCAAGAAGTTTTCTTGAATCGCCGTGTCCTGGTCCAACCTCCCGCTCGCAATCTTCTCCCATGCAGTGGCATAGTAAGTAAGGGACCTGTTCAACCGCGATGGTTCCTCTCCTGCTGCGCCACTAGTAGCTGTAGCGGCCGCATGAGAGGCACGAACAAGCGCGTGGGGAAGAGTCTTATGCTGGGCAACAGGGGGTGCCGCTGGAGCAGAGGGCACAGGAACGGGGAGGTTGGTTCCCTTTAAGTTGGACGCTGCGAAAGAAGTGATGTTGTATCCGATTGAAGAGGACAATTCGGAAAGGGATTCCTGGATTTGGACTGGGTAGTCATAGGTTTCAGAGTCGTATACTTTGGTTATTCTGATAAGTTCGGTTGTCAGTAGATAAGCGCCGAACCAAGAAAATATATCTACTTGAGCAAAGCGATATGGGCGGTTCTGAGGGCATCGACACGGGCCTCCAGGTCTTTGTACTCTACAGACGTGGAGTATTCAATCAATTCTAATATCCCCTCTTTAGCTCGAAACCAATACACACCTTGTGGCAGTTCGGTAATCTCGTCTGGAGCAATTTGTCCAAGTCGCTCCCTTGTGGCCTGCACACTAGAACTGAAGCCCTTACTGAACTTTGAACCAGCCTGAGATAGGTTCAAATTGTTGAGACTTGCGGAGAGTTTGTTCCACCCGTCCATTGCAGCTTGTCTAACTTTGGTTGGAGACAAAGGTGGAGAGGCTGTAGAGTTGTCTTGAGAAGCCGTGGTGGATTATCGGTCTCTTAAAATAGCTCCTTGGTGGAAGGATGAAGAACCAAGGTTCAGCGACTTCAGAATACACAAACATTGCCATGCTGTGCTGCGGCTTCGCAAATCACCGACTCGGCACATCAACGGAAGTGAGCTTTTGTAGTGATAACAGACGAAGTTATGGTTTCAGCCCTTTCACTTGTTTGAGAGCGAATCTACGTAAGTTTAAGCTTATGACCATGTAATTATATTTCCCTTAAGTCTTGGGCTTTTGTGAGAATAGACAAGCTCTTCATGCGGCTTTGGTGTTTAGATCTTGGCGCAGCCACACAGCGTCGCTCAGGCTTTCATTGACACTCACTGGTAAGTATTCTGGTCTTTATTTTATCGATTGACATGTTCTTCACCAAAGCTTAACCCAGGTACCAATATCAATCTGCCTTCTATGTGTTAAGGGCTTAAGTTGATACGAGGTAGACATGTCTATTGCGCAACCTCAAAACATATATTGTTATATCAACTCTGTCAATCCTAGCATTCCTCTCTGTAACTGCTCCAGATTTTCTTTTGCTTCCATTGCCATTACCCTTACAACCCTATCTTCATCAACAGACGCAATGTATTCAAGAACCGTGTTCGCCCTCCGAAATGCCGATGGAGGAAATGGAGTAATCTGCGTGCTTCTTTCGCAAATCAACTTTGTCGACGCATGGATGAGAAAGGAAAGGAAATGGAGCGCGGCACGGCGTAATGGGGGAAGCTTACTGTCCTTTGACATTGGATCCGAGTCCATGGTTGCAAGCGGTGGTTTGTCATCACCTAAGATTTTGTCGTCGTCTTTGTTATCAGTGTTTGCAGGAATGGACTCGACCTGTAATAGGTCAATAAAACCGGTGCAAAGGTCTTCGGTATAGGGCAATACAGCGAGGGCGTAGGTGTTGACGCAGTCAGCAAGAAGCGATATTGAAGATGTACGCAGGACGGTTGGAACGTGGCTATTTCTGACTACCGTGAACAAAGGTGGCACAAGTAAATCCACTGCAGTTGCCAATAAAATGCACGCCTCAAGATGATATCCAACCACATACCGTATAAACCGAGAGCAGTTCCACATCGTGTGATGACTAACCCAAGTGCTTCACCTATTCTTGTGCAGACATCGATATCGTGGGTCGTTAGGTTGCTTATTCTGTGTCCATCTAGTTGCGCCGTATACTCTCGCATAAGGCCTTGGAGGATCTTCTTTCCGAATCTATCGACGAGGAGGGCCAGGCCTTGGGTTGCGTTTAAGAAAATATAAGAATCATCGTCCTGCACAGATTGAAGAAAGATTGAGAGAATAGAAGGCGTCAGTGCTTCTATGGTTTGTCTCTGATCTTTTGTGTATCTTGCCCCAAGGAGTTCGCGTAAGAGCAAAAGTCCATGAGCACGAACAGGTAAAACAGGATCTTGCAACAGTTTCAAAGCCCGTTGGTAAACTCCTTGAATGTCGTCACTTTTCGACATATCCTTCTGTTTCGGAACGCCCGACGTATCAGCAAATCTTGCGGTCATGACCAAGCGGGCTTCGCGTGCGATAGCGCGCAAGGCAGGACTGCCATTCGATGTTAAGGGGCGGAGAGAGGAGAGGATCTCGTCCAGTATTGGGTGTGAAACAGCGGAGATCGTCTCATTGGCTAAATAGCCATTAGTACTTGACAACACTCAGATAGATTACTTGCCTTCGAGGACCGACAAGAGTAGGGTGATCGCAGTTTCGACCAATTCGTCGTCTGGACCGACAACATTCAGATCGTTATGTTCATCATCGCTATCTCCATTCTCAGAGCCGGCTGCATCTGTATCTCCGACACTTGCAGCTGAAGCAAGGACGTGGTGTATGAAGGACAAGAGCTTGCTTGGTTTTTGGAGAATGCTCGAACTTGTGTCTTCGGTAACGTATTTCTGGAATTGCGTGATGATTTGAAGTTTGTGAAGGACCCTGAAAGGCGGTTATATATGAACAGATTTAATGAGGAATTTTTTACTTCATAGGATTTTGGTGTCTTCTGAGTTTCATTTCCTGGTAGTTTTCCAAAAATTTCACGAAGAGACTGGAAGCAATATCTCCGCGATCGAAGTATTTCAGGGTTTCGACAAAGTGAATCGGGTCAGGATAAAAATCGAAGATGTTCAAATTTCGGTCTTCTATGTCAATGGTGCTGGAGTTTTGAGGCATTAAGAATGGTTGCGCTTCTTTTTCCGAGCTTTGGTTATGATTAATCTGATGGATTGGCAACACTTAAGAATGGCTTACCATGGTTCTTTCCAAACGTTGCCCTCCAAGTCGAACCTCCATTCAAATTCGTTATCGTTCTCAGTAAGTGCCAATAATACACTCATTCCTTCATTTTCTTCTACAATCTTTGCCCATGACTTCAATAAGTCGAGAACCGATTCCCTCAGCTGTGGATCGGCAGTCTTAAAGCGACTGAGGTCATATGACAATCGATATAATGGGGCAATGAGCGAAGATAAAAGTTTGGTTATGAAAGTCGGAGAAGGTTCAGAGTTCAAAAGGAGCGTCTCAAGTGTCTGAAGAGCCTTTCGTGGTGTCGACGATGACTGAAGAGAAACAATGGACGACGGTGGTTCGAGAAAGGGATCTTGAAGCAAAGAGAGGACGATAGATGATGCTTGTATTGAGGTTGCAGTCGTCTTTTTTGGGACAATTGCCCTATGGATCGTAAATGCAGCGGCTCGTTTGTGACCCGTATGAGAACTGTCCACGAGAACCTGTAATACTCGAGGAAATATTGACTGGTAATACAACTGTTTTGGAAAGGTGAGTTGGGTCGGTCGGTAATATCAAGTAGTCATGCATACTATCGGTGTCATGGTCGAAGGAACTGAGTTCAAAATCTGTGCCAGCCGTTCCAATTTGTTCAGCTGAACTTCACTCCCTGTTGTCTGCTCCTCTGCCAGAATCGCTGTGAAGAGCCCTTGGACGCCGTCCGGCCGAAGCAGCTGTTTCGAGAGCAAAGAAGTGCAAGCAGAGCGTACATAACGTGGGAGGGGCCTTGAGGTTGGGGTGATTATGTTCCCGAGGGCTGAAATTATTTGCGAAGGAGCTACCCTTCGGCAAGGTAATGGACAGAAGAGGAAAGAATGGAACGACTTACATTTCCGTCAATCTTGTAACCGCGGACCGGAAGTCAACGGTGTCACCGGACAATAACTTCTTCGACATGACCTGGGGTAGCCATCCTAGTGTAATTGAGGGCAGGAGGAGATCCTGTAAATGTCGATCAACCATTGTGGTTGTGATCAGGGTTTGCGAAGTGTGTCCCGGAGCACCTTGTGGAAAGAAAAGGGAAAGAGAGGATGCAGTGAGATCAATAAAAAGGGACACCTCCTCGTCATTGCAAGCTTCATCCATTACATTCACAAAGGAAGGATTTTCATCGTTTGCTTCAAACCAGGGGATGAGTCGAGCATAGAGGTGATCTATG